>PVIC010000728.1:0-109818 GCA_004025085.1 Thryonomys swinderianus | reverse complement strand
CTTTCACTTACTGGCTGTGTGACTTTGTCCTATACACTTAACCTCTCTGTATCCTGTGTGTCAAATGAGGGCCCAGTTTTGACACTTGTGTTGTCTGTGTTCAAGGGCGGGCACATCCCTGGGGCATGCAGCCAGCACTGGGTCTGGGATTTCTAGATGCAGTAAAGCAACTTGCCAACCATAACTCAGAGTTGCTGCTTACTTGTTAGCATTGGGCTGCGTCTTTCTTACTTTTTTAAATTGTGAGGCATTAAGGATTACAGTGAAATCTAGATGCCTTCTTCCTGCCTGCGGTGTGCTTCAAGGTCTGTCTCTCTGTGCACCGATGACTTCAAGCGACGGGAAGCGAGCAGCCTGGTAGGACACAGAGTCATTTCCTTGGCAAGGGCCTCCCCCATTTTCCCAAGGGCTCAGGATGAACCACCTGACTTGAGCCTCCTAGAACCCACAGGAGAGGAACAAGGTTCACTCACCACCCAGCCCAGAGGAGGAAACTCTAGCACCCAAAGAGGTTGAGCCATTCCCAAAGGCCACCCAGAAACCAGATGGCGAGGCCTGGCCCACACTCAGGGTTCCGAGCCCTGATCCTGCACGTCTCAAACTGTGTTGTGCTCGAGAGTCTCAGAGCTCTGACCAAGGTGCAGATTGCGGAGGGCCAGGGTGGGCTTGCGACTCTGTTTCTGCAGAGGCCTGGTGATGCCAGGTCTGGACCAGTGCTGCTGGTCTGGACAGCTCACTGAGGGCGACTGGTGGCCTTTTAGGACTTCGCAGTAATCTAGGAAGTCGCGGCCCTTTCTCCGATTTGAAACTCGGCTCAGCCATCTTTATAGATTTCTGTGCCCTTCCAGCTCCTTGCTGAGTTTTCTTCCCCTCCCGCCTTCTGAGCCCTGTGCTGTCCCCCTCGCCTCCCCAGCCCGAGATGTCTGGCTGCGTCCCACTCAGTGTTCACACAGCCCCTCCCATACAGTGTCTGAGAGGCCTGGGCCTGGGCTCTGGGCTCCTGCTCCATGGAGATCCAAGCAGCCAACCTGCCACCCAGTGCCACCCTAGTTTGTATTTTTAGAGTGCGCTCCATCCACCACTTAACATTGCTTATGGGGGAGGTGGTGCCTCAGAGTGTCCCCCCCTTTCTACGAGTGGCCCCTCCGGTACCCTCTCCCATGAGGCCGTGGCCCTTTCTCCTGGGCAGTGTGTCTTCACTGTGGAAGACGGAGAGGTGACTCACCCTATTTTGCAGCTGCAGGGGAAACAGGCCCAGAGGGAGTGTCAGGTGAAGCCTGGGCGGTGCAGTGTGCCGAGGCCAAGCAGGAACTCTCTAACCGTTGTGGGCTGGGACAGGCCCCTAGTGATGCCACACAGATGCGGGGCTCTCTGAGTGTTGCCTGACATGGTGGGGATCTGTAGGGGAGCCAGTGGGGCCAGGCGCCCTCAGGTAGGAAGGAGCCCCTGGCTGTGGTTTGTATTTGTCAAGTTTGGCCAGGGAATCCGTATAGTGGAGGAGGGGCCAGGGCCACTGTGGCCGGAAGCTTCTGCCACGCCCTTCCCAGCCCGGGAGACCTTGTGGCTCCAGCTCCAGCTCCAGGAAAGCGGCCCAATGACTCGGTTTGAGTTTCATCCCCCGGCTTGTCCCACCTCTGGCAGGAGTGTGAATGAGCTACGCTCCGCCAAGAGGCCGCGGAGGCCAAGGAGGGAGAAGCTTCCTGGCGGGCCGAGCCAGGCTGTGTGGGGACAGGGACGGGGCCGCTGTAAAGTGCACACCGCCAAGGGCCGCAGGCTGGGAGGGGACTGCTAGCCGGTCAGCTCTGAGCTCCAGGGGCGCCCCGGCCCTGGGCAGGACGCCTCGCAAGCGAGAGGGCTCCAGGAAGCGACTCGCACACAGTTCCTCTCTCCGCCGTCCACCTGGGAGAGTGAACTGTGTCTGTCTGGGAGGGAAAAGCCACAGCCCTGGACAGCGTGTGTGTCCGCGTGAGAGACTGTCCCTCCGTACGTGCTGGCGGATGCGTCCGTGTGGGTGCCGCGCTTCTCTGAAAATACCACCTCGCTGGGAGGTAATCAGCCCGTGCCCCTCACCTGGTGCCACCCTCCCCTGGCTCGGTGGCCACTCCGTAGGGCCGTTCAGGCAAGGACGGGGCGAGTGGGGCTGGTGGCTTGGATCGCTAGTTTTCAGGGCTGATTATTTCCGGGAGGGATCCTGTTTTGGGGGAAAGAAGATATGTGTACGTGTGAGGCTATATAGAGGTATATGTGTGAGAAGGCATGTGTTCACAGGTACTCTGTGTACGTGTGTGTATTTGTATGTCTAAGTACCCATGCTTGTATTTGCGTGTGTTTATGTCTTTGTGCAGATATATGTTCATGTGTGCTCATGCATGTCACGTGTGCACACATATATGATTATGTGTCTGCAGTTTGTTTATGTGTTTGTACATGTGTGCTTGTGTGCAATTATGTCAGTATGTGTATTGTGTCTGTATCTGAGTGGTATGTGTTTATGTCTGCACACATAGGCACCTGCCATGTACCTGTGTTGGTGTGTGTGTCCCTGTGAGTTGGTGTGCATGGTGTGTGCATACACCTGTGTGAGTGTGCGTGTGGGCTGAGACTCTGTGAGGCTCCCTCTGTGGTGGACTCCAGCCCAGCTCTGTAGGCTGCTCCGGGCTCTGTCCTTGATAACAGAAGGGGCCAGGCCAGGCCACGGTCCCTGTTTCCGTGTGAGTTTGTCTCACACACTAGACAGGACTCACAGGGGAGGGAGGGAAGGAGACACACGCAGGCTCCACAGCCTCCACCCTCCGTCCTCCAGCATTCCCTGTAGAGCTTCACCCCGGCCCGCACCAGATGCGGGGCAGGCTCAGAAGTGCGCCAGGTGATTTGGGGAACCGAGGAGCCCCGAAGTGCTCCTGGCAGAGGTGCCTACAGGTGCAGAACCTCAGGGTGGAGTCCATCCTAAGCTCAGGGCTGAGCAACCCTAACAGTGGACAGATGGGGCAGGGGGAGGTAAACTGAGTCCTCTCCAAATCTGGTCACCTGGTTTGGTCCTGACTCTGCCTTCCCTGTGTGACCTTGTGAAAATCACTTGACCTCTAGTGTTTTGCTTCCCTTTATGTACTGAAGTCGAGGGACTATCTCCTCAGGGTCCCGTGACCTTCAGATTCTGTGATTCTGCGATTCTGTTCAAGTGAAAAGCAGGACGGAACAACATCATAACAGAAGTGCAAGCACAGGGCAACGCAGTGCAGCTGCCAACAGAGGGGCCTGGAGCTTCACTCTGGAGGGTGCGGTGGAAGGAATAAGTGGAAGAGGACGCAGGGTGTGGGAGAGCAGAAAATGCTTGTTTGTTTAAGGCACAACCCGGCTAGAGGTTAGCAGACTGTTGTCTGCAGGGCGAATTTGGGTCACTGTTTGATTTTATAAATAAAGTTTTATTGGGACGTTGATGATTATTATTTTACCTGTTGCCCATGGCTGTTTTAGTGCTGCTAGGGAAGAACTGAGATACCATCACAGAGACTGTGTAGCCAGCAGTGCCTAAAATATTTACTCCTTGGTTCTTCACAGAGAAAGCTTATCATTTCTACTCTATGACAAGCGTGGACTCACTTAATCCTTGTAACAACTCTCTTGGGAAGGTGTTGTGATCGTGCCCACTTTACAGAGGAGGAAGCTCAAGCTCAGTAATATTGGATGATGAGCTTTGCCAAGAGGATGGGGTTGTGTGCAGAGGGACCTGGTGGCTAAAGCAGGGGATGAACACCCCATCCATGGCCTGGTGCTCCCTGTTCCTGTCCCCGGCCACCTGCTCCTATGTCAGTGCCTCCTCTCCCCCTTGGTTCCTGAATTTCCTATGGTTTTGTCTCTTCAGCTCAGACTAACCTTTCCCAGAAGCTTAGGGCCCAGGATGCCCGAGCTGGAGGGAGGCGTAGCATCAGAGACCGCCTGGGAATCCAAACCCAGGCTGAGAGGTGTCAGGAGAAGAGCTTATGGGTAGATGGCTATAAAGGTGTTGGCCAGCTCTAAAGCTATTGGGAGGGATCGAGAGCCAAGAGGAAGTGGAGAGGCAACACAAGAAATGGCTGTGGCAGGAAGCTTCTCCCATCTCTTGGGCTGGAGGGACAAAAGTGAAGACCCAGCTGCACCTGTCCAACGCTGGGCCTTTGGAAGGTAGATAACCTGGGTGGGGCTGCAGAGGGAAGGACTCTTGGGAGGCCAGGATACTCAGAGGTAATAGAGCCACCAAGGGGATACCACGCAGTGGAGAGGGTGAGGAGGAATGCCCTGATTTCCCCTCCTTCCGCGCCTGCCAGGCTCCTGCCTGCTTTCCCATTGGCTAGACCTATGCAGATGGCCCAGAAGGTTCCCAGAGCAAGGGGGCCTGGGAGGTGTAGTCCTGAGGAAGGTTAAGGACTGAGTCTGGGATCAGCAGGGCAGTCTGAGAGTGCCTTTAAATGACATGCTGTCATCCTGGGCCTGAGGATGAGCCTCCAGCAGTCCTGCCCCTCTGGAAAATGCAGGTATATTTGTCTTTCTGTTTGCACACACATTTCTCTGGAGAGACCTGCGTCTGTCTTAGATTGTCAAGTGGGTCGAGCTACCCAAAGACAGCATAACTGATAATCCATCCACCCTGCCTTCCAGATGGGAAATCCCAGGGTGCAGAGAAAGTCACAGCAAGAGCGTCTGCATCTCGGGCTGCAGTCCTTTCTGCCCGCTGCCTGTTGCCCTTCAGCTTAGCGGCAGTGGGGGAGCTTGTTCGAGAGTGCCAGCTCTGCTGCCTGCCCCTCCTTCTGGGCAGCTTCCCTCCCTCCGTCCAGCCAGCCCTGCAGTGCGGCAGCCTTCGTGTGGGTCTGGAACCTCATCTGCCCGCTCTACACTGTAGGCGGGCTGGGTGGGTGCTGGAGACTGAGGCCAGTTCTCCTGCCTTCGGGGCCCTCTCTGTGAACATTTAACTTGTACCAGCTTCTTGCCTGGTGTTCTGTTAATTGCTGGAAATGCAGCACTGATCAAGATAGACAGTGTTCTGGTGTCGTAGAGATAGGGGAAGACTCAGAAATTAATAAGGGAGCAAATACATGAAAGAGACAATCTCTGATTGTCATCAGTCCCAGGCAGATAACACAATAGGTGATGGTGTAATGCAGTAGGGGAGGTTTTCGCCCAGGAGAGACCTGAGAGTTGTGACCAATGAGAAGGAGACAGTCTTTATAGGTTATGAGATAAATCATACCATGGCGGGGGGAGTAGCTGTGCAAAGGCCCTGGGGTGAGAATGAGGCGAGACATGGTTTATGTGGCTAAAGCCGGATGCGAGCTCCTCAGTTACAGTGCTTGACCCTCTGATTGGCCTTGCCCGGACTCATACACACTCTTTTTGCTTCTGAGGGTGAGTGGGTGGCAAGGACCCCACCATGAACCGTACTCCATTCTAGCAGGTGACTAGCAGGAGGTGAGGCGGTGCTCTCTGCCTTCCAAAGCTGGGAATGAATTTCTGCAGTGTCCCCGAGATACCAGGAGGACGCCAGATTGTTTCTGTTCAGCCCATCAGCCACACAAAAGCCCCGAGATCAAAGAGCATGGGCTTAATTTATTTTGTTTATTTTGCAGAGGAAATAGCGCTTCCTTGGACTGAAAGCTCTGAAGACTAAAAGCTGAATGGAGAGGGGGAGCATGGATTAAATGAATGGGCTGCTGGCTCTGACCCAGTTTCTAACCTGTGCAGCAGCCACGCGGAGGGAATTGCATTCTGGGCATCCCTGCTTGGCCTGGGGGCCAGGCACTTCCCCAGCTGCCCTTCCGTGGGGACAGCCTGTGCACTGCACAAGTCTGGCTTGACGGATGTGTCCTTAAGGGGGTCAGTGGAGGCACGTGGTATAGGTGGCCGCGTGTCTTGCCTGAGATCCCTTGTGCTTGCCTAATGCTACCCTGTCACCTCCCACAGTGGGGACAGGTACAGTTCTAGAGGGAAGCCACCTGGATCTTGTAGGAAGTCTTCAGATGTGAGTGAAGGGGAAGGAAGAGATGGCTGTGCCTCAGATTGCGAAGAAGTGTTCAAAGAGTATGGGAATTTGGAGGAAGCTAAGAGTAGTCTGGGTAGAGAGGGTAGGATGTGCTCCTCATCTCCGAGTCCAGGTTGGTGTCATGATTGCTGTGGGTGAGACTTGGCTCTGGGAATTTTAGGTTCAGCTTTCCGGCTCATCTTTCATTACATCTGTGCCTTTTGGCAGCCTCAGCTTTCTCACCTGTAAAATGGGGGTCATGGCAGCTGTTTCTCCTATCTTTCCAGATTGATGTGTGGTTTCCAAGGGATTCTGGGCTTGGAAGTCCTGCCCTGCCTGTAGTAGGTACTTAATGGACATTTCTTTGCTGAAATGAAAGAATTCATGAAGACAGCAAGGCAGGTCATATTATCCTAGCACTTTATGGCTGTGAGAAGGGAGGATTACCATGGCAACAAGAGGGCGGAAGCTATGGCCCACGGCACAAGGTGTCTGTGGGATCTACTGTCCCTGTGGCTTGGCCAGCTCTCTCAGCTGCCTTCCCTGCAGGAGGATCAAGGGATAGACAAATGATAGTTAATGCTGTTTACACAGGGTAGGTGACTGCGAAGCGCAATTTTGGAGTCGTGTGGGCCTGTTGAAGGGTCTCTTGCTCCTTTGCATTGCTTTAGACAGATGTTCTTATGAGAACCTTAAAAGGGATCAGAGCTTAAGAGTGAAGGAAAGTCTCTAACCATGGGATTGGGAGTTATATTCCACTAACTAAAGACTCAAATGAGGAAGGAAAAGGTGAAGTCCTGAATAGCAGACACAACCATGCGTAGTGATCACTGATGAACTCTGACTTTAGTAGAATCTTCTGACCGAAGAACAAAGGGCCATCTGAGGAGCAGCAGGTCAAAAGAGGTTCAGGAAGATGGAAGCGATCCGCAGAAGGTGCTGAGGATAAGCACAGACTTTTACATGATTGTGTAGACTGAGTTACAAGACAAATGAGATTGCGTGGGACAGATGACACCTTTAGCAAACTGAAACAAAGCACAAAGTGGGCATTACTGTTTTTTTTTTCTTTTCCACCTACAAGGTCCATGTAGGATGAAAAGGGGGAGCACATCTCATGCAGGGACCCAGAGAAGCCCTTGGAGGCGTGTTTCCAAGGCTAGATGAGTTGTGTGACAGGGTCTGTAGAAGTGATTGCAGAATTGAGGAGTCCTTGATTTATCTTTTCATGATGAGTCGAGTTTTCCGGCTTCTTTGAATGCCAAGCAGTCTTTGGTTCATCATTTCTCAGCCTTTTGGCTAAGATCAAGGGTAATAATTTTTGGTTGGATGCCAGGCATTGTGGATTTTACTTTGTCGAGTACTGGATATTTTAGTGCTCCTATAAATAATTCTGGAGGTATTTTTTTTCTTTTCTGGGACACGGTTAAGTTGCATAGCAACAGTTTGATCCTCTGGGGTCTTGCTTTTAAGGTTTTTTTTTTTTTTTTTTTTTTGCTTTTTGAGACAGGGTCTCGCGTTATAGTTCAGGCCGGCCCTGAGCTCACTATGGTGCTCAGGCAAGCCGTCATGAACTCAGCAATCCTCTTGTCTCTGCCTCCCGAGTGCTGGGATTACAGGCATTAGCCACCATGTCCGGCATTGTGGTATGTGGTGTTGATTGTTGGTGGGTGTGTCTCCACGCCCAGCATTATATGTGGTTACCAGGGATCGAACTCAGGACATTGCGCTTGCGAGGCAGGCGCCGGAACCACTGAGCTAACCCTCTGGCCCCTTGCTTTTAAGTTTTATTAGGTGGCACTAGAGCTGCTTTAATCTAGGACTAACTTTTTCCCACTAGGAAACAATCACTACTATTTTGAGTGCTCTACCTGGTGCCCTACAAGTTCAGAGGATTCTGCTGTGGCTAGTGGGAATGTGATCTCTGTGTATACCAGTCATATTTAGCTGCTGCTGCTCTCTCTCCTTTCTCCTTGGCCTCCCCAAAGCCCCACCTTCTCCTTAACTCAGCAGCGAGGAAGCCTGGACCCCTCCATGGCACTCTCTCTCACAGGCATCTGGAGCCACAGCTCAGGGATTACTGTCTTGCCCTGACTGAGTCCCAGTGGCTTAAAACTCTCGTTCCAAATGTATTGTTTGATTTTTGTTGTTGTTGTTGCTTCAGATGGGATGGTAAAGCTCATTCCCACAACTTCCTTTGGAGAGTCTTTGTACCAGAAGCTAAGATGTTTTGACTCCTAGTGTTTTGGAAATTTTTGTATTTGCTAAATTTTCTCAGTAGGTATTAAGAAGATGGATTTTGAACTCTCCATTCTGATAACCTTATGGGTTACCCCTGGACTACTTTTTGTTTGGCTCATTAGGTTATGTACTGAGTCATTAGAAAGGCAAGTGCTAGTCCCCAGGAAGCTGGGATCACTTGGTGCTGGGGGACCTCCAGTGTCAGCCTGCAGGGCTTCCGAAGGGCGTGATGATGGGTTTTTACAACACATCAGCTTTGCCTTTCTCCTCATAGCCATGTTATCACATAGTTGGCGCTGTTCCTCCTCTTCGGGTGGGATTATTGGTCTTTCCCAAATCTAGGATTTGAACTCACATCTGTCCATAGCATCTCATTAGGGAGGACCTAAGAGCTAGAGCTTAAACACGAGCCAAGAAAGCAAAAGCAGCCTGAGCAGAGATAAGAAAACATCATGAGAAGACATGAAGTCCTTACTCCTGGAAGAGGCTTCATAATAGAAGGCAATTTAGGTATTATTTAGACCCCAATTTCCAGCTGTGGTTATTGGAAGCCAAACAGCTAGTAGCTGTCATGGTGGCATCATATGTAAGGACAGACAGATTTTTCCATATTGAGATTCTCCCTTCGTGCTTCCAACTCACAGTATAGGAAAGAACTTTTCTTTGTGCTCTTCTAAAATGTATAATTATCCCAGTAGCTGGATGCAACCTTGTTGATTATAAATAGATCATCACCTCGCCTCCTCATCACCATCAGTATGTCTTTCATGCTCCATTAAACGAACCCACTTACTTCATTTTCTAATAAACTTTTGCAAAAGTCAATCTCCCATATATATCTGGAAAGACCCATACTTTGTCTTCTGCGCCTCCAGCTTTCTCCTCACACTGAGGATAACTTTGTGGCTCTGCTGCCTGATCTAGGATCCCACAGGGGTGCTGTGGTGTGATCCTGAGGTGTACACGGAGGATCCGGATTCTGTGACAGTGGAGCAGGCAAAGAGAAGCCCCAGGTCTGGCAGATGCTGGTGGTGTAAGAAGGGAAAGACTGGGCTGGGGATTTAGCTCAAGGGGTACCGTGCCAACCTTGGACACACAGGGCCCGAGTTCCATCCCCAGTACCTTGGGGGGGGGGATTAAAAAAAAAAAAAAGGAAAAGGCCTTGCTGAAGTTTGTTAAAAAGGCTTTGCTATCTTGGAATGGTGGCTTATGTCCAAGGTAACCAAGATCATTAAGCAAATATAGGACATACGTGGGATTTTATTTTCACTGCTATCAGCAAAGTCAGGAAGGTGTGTGTGTGTGTGTGTGTGTGTGTGTGTGTGTGTGTGTTTTAGAGGCTTTTAAGTAGGGAGTTTAATCAGAGCTTGGGGTATTCTATAGGAAAAGATTTGTCAGGTGTCATTTCCTAGGGTGAAAGACTTAATAAATTTCAGATACATTTTGTGGTGATCTACAAACTTGTTTCCTATGGGTTTGTAATTGAACTTTATGCCTTTAGCGGAAAAACTGTCCAGGTGCATAGGTCTCTGGAAAAGTAGGTCCCTTGAAGTGGCTAAGGCTGCAGCCTTGGCCTCGGACTGAGCAGGAAGGGCACCTATTATAACATGTGGCCCACATGCTGTATCAACTGCCTGGGCAGGCGCGTGTGTACCTGGACAGGTACATTCCTATGGGCACAACCAGCCTTTATTTTAATAAGCTGAGACTTCAAACCCAGTTCTTGTGCCACCTTTTCTAGAAGCTACTGTTGTGCCCTCAACTGGAAAAGAGCCCCCATCCTCTAATTCCAGTTTCTCTTTATCTGTATGCCTGATGTCAAGGCTCTAATCCCTTCATCTTTGGGGTTCTTAACTCATCCTCTGGACTGTGGCCTCTTGGGAGGATAGAATCCAGGCCTAGTCCTCTTTGTGAGCCTGGTACTGTATTGCACATAACAAGTATGACTTCTCCTTGGTGGATAGAACCCTGCAGGGGTGCAGGGGTCTCCTTTTTCATCTATTCAATGTCCTCCAGCCAGTGTATTGGTCAAGGTGAAATAAGAGAAAAATTCTCCCCCTTTTTAATCTTGGGTGCCTACGGCCGGTTCCCCTTGTATCTCTGGTACTTTAGTGTGTGGGATTCCAGCTAGGCCAGTACGGGTTGAGCCTGCTGCTCTGCTGGCCTTTTATAATGGGCCTCACGAGGCCATTTCTGCAGCCTGAACTCACCGCGGTGTGACCCTTTGGGGACATCCAAGGAAGACTTCGCTCGTGACCACAAAATCGAAATGCTCTAAGCCTTGTTGGATGACATACATCTCCTTACTAATAGATTATCTGACGGTTTTTTTTAAAAAAAGCTTTTTATGGCCAAATTTATTTGTTGATGATAGAAAACTTGAGGAAGACAAAACATGTTATAGAGAGAAAATGATGTCATCTGTCATTGAATGAAAGACCATATTTTATTATATTAATTACCATTTATTACTGTAGAGGAAAAAGTTATTCTAAATGCATGATTGGATCTAATGTGTAGAAAATGTTGAAATACACTTATTTTTTAAGAGCCAAAGTAACACGTCATAAATAAGTACTTTTTAGAGGGTTAAAATGCAAAGTGACTTTTCTGTTCACTTAGCCAACCCCAACTCCTGAATTTTTTTCCAAATTCTGCCACTCTTTGTAAATTCTTTTTCATTCTTCCAGGGGATGGGAATACATACAGGGGTATTTTTATGTAGGAATGCTTAGTCTACGTATGCCTTTTTTCCTCTTTTTTCTTTTGCAGTGCCAGAGCCTGGCACATGCTAAGCAAAGGCTCTGCCACTGAGCTACAGTCCAGCCCCAACTTGTTACTTTTCAAACCCAGAAGCGTGGATTGAATGCTTCCCCCTGTTGCAGCTATTTAAAATATGCTTTTGATGGCATCATCGCCAACCATCACGAGGGTGGTGGACAATCTTTTCTGTTGTTAGACACTGAGTTTATTTCCAGTTTATCGTTGAAAGTATTGCTTTCACATATCTTTGTCTATTCCTACTTACTTTTTCAAGGTGGATTTCCATCAATGCAAGTATCTTGGCAAAGGTTGATAGATATGGTCAAATTGGAATCATTTTTTGTGTAGAATAGGACATTTCTCTTGCCCCTAAATTCTTTTTGATGTTTTGAAACTTGAAGAAGTTATACAGAAAGGCTTGTTCTGGCTAAAATATGTACTCTTGAGGTACACGTGGTGGAAAGTAGATGCCCTTTCTCAGCCTCCCTTTTCTTCTTTGAAATAACATGGATCAGGGCCAAATTAGGAGACAACAAATGTTAAATTCAAATTCCCATGGTGCAGCTGGTAAGCTTTGTGATGTTGGATCCATGACAAGTAACTTCTCACTGAGCCTCAGTTTCCCCATCTATAAAGACGGAGGTGCCAACCATTACCTTGTAGGATGTGGTCAGGGTCAGATGTATGAGCAGAGGGCCTCACTCATAGCTGCAGTGTGATAGGCCAACTGATTGTGTAGTCTGTGTTGTGGGCAATCTGCAGACTTAGGCCGAACTCTTGCCAGAAAATAGTTCCCTCATTCTAACAAGTACTGGGCTTTCTCTGCGAGATGGCTTCAGAACCCAAGCAGACAGCATCACACAGTGCTGTGAGTTCCCATGTAGGAGACGGAGTTCTGGCAGCCCAAGGAGCCTTGGTAGTCCATGAGCTCTAGCTGGCATCTCAGTGCTGTCCTGCCCTTTGAGTATTAAGATCTTGTCACCACTTTTGGAGGACAGATACATCCTGGATGACTTTTCCTGGGAACGATGGTACTAGGGAGAGACACAGGCCAGTGAAGTCCAACTTGTGTGAGTATTCACCAAGTGTCCCCTTGGAACGCTCAAAAATGTCATCATGACACCATAAACCCTGCTATTTATATTGCACGAAACTCTGCAAACATCTTTAGTAACACTAACCCCTGGGATGTTTTAACAGCATCTCTAATTATAACCTCTTTAACATTTATGGTGCAGCCGCGCCATTCTGACTGAAGTGGCACGGCAAGCAGTGTTGTTTGTACCTAATGACAGCTTTGTGCCTGGTGCCACTAAAGCTGACCTTCCAGGGAATATAGGGCTAAGCCAGCACTTGGGGTGATGGGGCACCAGTGAGCCACGAGATCCGAGCCAGAGTGCTGTGGGATCCCTGGGGAGCCAGAGGAAGGCATGTTCTGATATCATTGGTTTCATCTTTTTTTTTTTTTTTTTTTTTTGGCCATACCGAGGGTTGAGCTCAGGCCCTTGTGCTTCCAAGGCAGTCATGGTACCACTTGAGCTAAATCCCCGGCATTTCATCTTCTTGATCAGCAGCTCCCATAAGTGTACAGGGAAGAGGAGTGAGCTCCACAAGAGCTCAGCCAACACGACAGATGTAGTTTGTCAAGAGCGAACTCAGTGTCGTCTGTGGGAGAAACAGGGCGATGCCAGCAGTGCTCGGGCACTGCGCCCATTGGGGTCTCCGGAAATGATACTGAGTTTGGACTCAAAATGTTCATTGAGAATTGGTCATAACAGTGACTCTTATTTTCCACGAGCTCTTTAGAGCAGGGGTGCAGGGATTGAAATCCCGAGTTTGAAGGGGCCTGAAGCCACTCACCAGGCAGCTCGTCCTTGCTGTCCTGAGAAGGTGGGGGGCCGGTCTGCCTGCAATGCGGGTCTTTTCTGGTCCTCAGAAAGCTTCTGGGCTGAGGGATCTTCCTAGTTTGTGGCTATTCCACTTGTGACCCTAGGGGTCTAAGAGGACAAAGAGAGAAGTTTCAGCCCCTGGAAGCAGGTTCTAGCCAGCTCCCTCCCAGTAGCAGTTTTACTTGCCAAGTATCTTCGTCTTTCACACCTGTCCCTGTTCATTTCCCTGGTGTCCTGTGTGCCCCCTGTGATCCCTAGGCCATGCTGCCTTGTGGCCGACAAGAGCTACGCCTTGAATCTCTGCCACATGCGTTTGGATTTCCGCTGTGTCCTCCGAAACCTTGACCTGGGTGTCATCGTGTATTTTGGGACTTGGTGTGGAGATAGGGTGACCCCAAGGAGCCCGTTTGTAGCTGCCTTCCCTCAGCCTTGACTGCTGTCTGCGGTGACATCTGTGGATGGTAAGCATGTTGCCAGGGTGACTGAGTTTCCTGTTATCACACATGAGCATTCCCGAAGCCGGACCGCTGGCTGCTAAGCGTGCTGGCTTGTACCTGGGCAGAGGCTGGTGCTGGGTCTCATCCTTGGACTCTCTCTGTAGTCTGGATCCTGTTAGGAAACACTGCATGGCTAGAAGGACAGGACCTCTAAGAGTCGTAGAGATAATTGAAGGTAGATGTAGTCAGAAACTTTTCTTAAATGACCATATCGAAACTGGTCACTCACTCCTATATTTCTGTTTACAGGACAACCATAGATTCCTTCGGTTTTCCATAATTTGCTTGCAATAGATATGTATGTGTGTGTGTGTGGGGGGGAGAGAGAGAGAGAGAGAGAAGAAGGAGGGGGGAGGGAGGGAGAAGGAGAGGATGTGGATTGTGGATTATTTCCCTCTGCAGTTCCAGCTCAGCATGGGGCCTGCTGCGTGAGCTCCACTCATACCAGCTTTGAGCTGCCAGATATTATTGAAGTTTGCCTTGGTGAAAGCTGAGATTCTGGCCATATTTATTTTTCTCATGGCTTCCCTGAGCTTTTCTGAGCCTGGACAAAGTTTGCTTTCTATTCTTCAATACCACAGAAAGCTGTGTGCTGTTGGGACTCCAGAACTCTGGCTGGGTCTGGGGTAGGCCTTGGGCATCTCACCTCTGCTCAGCCAGCCTTGGTGAGGTTGCCATAGACCCGTGTTGCAGGCTGGCATCAGGCTGGTTAGTTCTGTGTGTCTTACGCAGGTGCTGGTGGCGCTGCTCAAGTGAGGAAATCCCTCTGCCACCATCCTTGGACTGCTGCCACCTCTATGCAGGGAGCTCTGTTGCATGTGGCATTCTGGCATGTCGTGGCTCACAGACCAGGCACAGGGTCATGAATGTCATCACCATGTGGCTTATTAAGGTGGTTACGAATCAGCTGCCAGGTGTGGCTTCATTATTAATTCTAATCCAAGCCGTTCATTGCTGTTTAGGGCTGTAGCCGGCCACCTACACCTGTTCATCTGCTGCCTGCTGTGTTTGTGGAAGACAGAAAAGGGTCCCCTCCCCCACCCTGCTGTCTCCTAGGTGGCCCTGCCCATGGGGAGCGGCCCTCCACCTTCTGATCCTGGGCCTTCTCCATGGCATCCCACACCCGAGCAAACACGTGCCAGGAAGGAGGGAGATCCCCGTGCTGTGGTCAGCAGTGTGTAAGGTGGGGCCCCGGAGCCAGGCTGGGCAGAAGGAAGATGACAGAGGGTAAACAGCAGGTGTTAGACGCTTCCAGAAGTGAAATCAGAGTCATGCCAGACAGCTTTGGGAGCCCAGGGACAAAGGTCGAATGTGCAAGTGCTTGTGGCCACCAGATTGGCTCCTGAGGGTGATAGGGAAAAAGAGGGAGGGGCGAAACCAGCCCGTCAGTGGTATGTGCTGATAAAAGCTGCCAGGGACACCCCTTTGTGAGCCCTTGCTCTGTGCCGCACACTCTCACTCACCTGACCCTCATAAACCACCACAGGAGGTCAGTTGCCACTATAGCGCCCACTGGACAGATGAGCAAACCGAGGTGCTGAGCAAGTGAGCCACTCAGTCAAGATCTTACAAACCATTAAGACAGCAGAAGATCCAGGAGCCAAGTTAGGCTCACCTGCTTGCAAAGCCAGGTCCTTAAGGAGCCGATTTAAGAGAAGGGTACACAAGGCTGATCTGGCTGATGAGGAGCCCAGGGGGCAGGAACCGCGGCCCGTGATGCAGAGGAGGCAGCGGTGCCCGTGGTGAGGGGAGGGCAGCCCCTAGCGCTGGAAGTCTGTGTCTGGGTCTGGTAGAGTGGCTTCGTGGGATGGGGCTAGAGTAATGGCTCACCAGGACGTAGGAAATGCCTCGGGGTCCCTGGCTGGGTCCCACGGGCAAGGAACACCTGGAGCAAATGGACGTCCTTTTTGTCATGTCCATGTGATGCTGAGAACTGGACCCAGGGCCTTTGCACTGAGCTACATCTCCAGCCAGTTTTTATTTTCTGTTTTGAGACAAGGTCTTGCAAAGTTGCTGAGTTGCCCAGGACGTCTCAAACTGGCAGTAGTCCTGGCTCAGCCTCCTGGACTCCTGGGATGACAGGCTCTCACTAGGTCACTAACCTGCTGAGGCTGGGGTCAAGTTTGCGAGTGTCCTGTCCCTGCTGGGAGTGTAGCCCTGTGCACCATGCCTGGCTGCAAATGGACCTTGTGACTCTCTTGTCTGAGCTCTAAGAACCGTCAGCAGCCCCGGCATATCACCCCTTGTGCGCAGCCTGGGAGGGCACACCCACAGATCTGCGTGATTCCAAACTGCTCCGAGCCTGTCACAGTCAAGGTGGAAGGAAATGGCGCGATGGAGAGAGTGAAGCCCCCCACTTTCTGGTTCTGCCAGTGGGGGACCCTGGCTTTGGTCCTGAGTCTGAAAACATCTTAGCCCATTGTCTGCTGCTTCTATTTATAGCCATCAAATAATTAAACAGATCAGGCGTCCGGGGATCTGCAGGGGCCGCCTGGCTGGTGGGCCATATGGTGAGGCTGCGGGGTCGCCGCGTGGCTAATCGGGGGAAGGGGGAGAGCTGGAGAGCCTCTCACGGATGTTCATGCTTCATTTCTTCCCAGTGTGCTTTTGGTCAACAGCAAGATTAAAAATAGCATTTAAAAAAACTCTCTCCGCTAGATGTGACCGTGGGGGCTTCGCGTGAGAGACGGGAGTGCCGGACTGTCAGAGCCCTAGGAGCAGGCTGGGTCAAGATCTCCAGGGTCATTACATGAACCTCTTGCTTTCTTCTCTCAAGACCTGAGGGCTTTGTGGGTGCCCCCGTGAGCATGCAGTGGATTCTCCCCAGCCTGTCACCAGCAGGCTTCTGGTCTGGATTCTCCCGTACCGTCCCGGCTCCCTGTTACCAACAGTTTGGTAAAGTTGAGATTCCTTAGCCTGGCGTCCAGACTGCCCTCAGCCCCCGGCTCTCCTGGTCACCCCACCCCACCCTGGGCCGCCCCTCGGCCTTTGCCTCCAGGTTGGAGCGGTCCCTCTCCTGCCACCTCCTGTCCCAGTGCTGCTCAGCCTGCAAAGCCAGGTCACGCTCAACCTTCCTAGCTTCCTCCAAGATGGTTTCGTGGTTTTTTTATTTTCCTCTTTGCTTTTTGAACCATTAGAGTAGGTCTGTCCGAACACTTTGATGTGTCAGTGTATCGCATTCTCCTGGGCCGGCTTGGGACCTTATCAGTATTTGAAACTTCATGTTTGTTCCTCTCCTTACCAGGGCAAGTCTTCTGAAGGGACAGGACGGGGCTGTGGGCCTTGCTAGTGGGCGGTTCTCTGGGGTCGTTGCCTGTGCAGACTGCACACCCTGTGGCCTGTGTTTCCCTCTCGTTCTGCTGCTTAGCAACTTTGTGACCTAAGTTTTGCCTCCTTCTGTGCCTCAGTTTCCTCACCTATACGATGTGAATGAAAATAGCCCCTACCTGTAAGGGTCGATGTGTGCAGTAATGAGTCAGTAAGTGTGCACGGCGTCTCCGGTCTGCGAGTCTCTGCCCGTCCGTGGAGTGGGTCGTGTTCCCTGCAGTTTCCATAGTTTCCGGCTGGCCCTTTCCTCCACCCTCTTGCCTCTCCCCTCTCAGCAGCATCCAGCAGTGGTGGCAGCCGGAGACAGAGGGAAGGCAGTAGGCTGCTTGACACCCTCCCTTCTGAGGCAGTTTCTGGGAACTTGACCCTGTGAACATATCCAGTGTTTAGCGTCACCTTCCAGGCCTGATTTTTACATTAAAAAAAAAAAAATTAGGTGCCAACAGAAAAACTGTGAAGGATCCTCAGGAAGGCGCAGATTTCTTGCCACTCCAGCCAGCTGGGGGCCAGCACTTCCCGGGCCTGCTGGCGTCTGTCTCTTCGGCCTGGGCATGTGATCTCTAGGCCATCCTGGTCCCGGACAGACTATTCAGTTCTGTCCCCAGCCTGACACTTCAGAGCAGTTTTGTCCTCACTGGCGGGATGCAGCCTGTTACTTTAAGGAAGTAGATACTGGCCAGCCAGGGGAGGGACCTGGCTTGAGGTTGTCTGTGAGCATCCTGGAGCCTCTGCGGGCAGGTGTCTTCTCCATGGCCGTCTGGGCCCTGGACACAGAAGCCTCAATTTGGGCTCTCAGGGGCTCTTGAGGGCCTTACACATACCGTTTTATGAGATCAACACAAACCAAGTTCTCCTTGGTGAGTTATTCTCAATTTTCTGTCCACCAGTATTTTTAATATCTTTCTAACCCAGAATTCTACCTGTTGTAAAACTTCTATGATAAGAACTTTAGAAGACATTTACAAAAAGCAGTCCTAATCTTATGGCCATAGCACAGCAGCTGTCCATATCTTTCATTTTTTTAAAAGTGACATATCACAGAAAGGGTGATGCTTTTTAATCCTGTGCCACTGACACAGTAAAACACTTCCACCTTCCTCCTTTCCCTCCCCTTATTGTCCTTTCCAGTTTCTTCCATCTCTTCTACCTGCTGTCCACTGGGTAACATAGTCCTGTCTGGCTGAAGTGTGTGTGTGTGTGTGTGTGCGCACATGCAACACGGATACACATGTACACGAGAAAGGACTGAACTGAGCTTTAGGCACGTGAGTCCTACTTTCTCCCACTTTAGCTTGTTTTACTCAGCTAGTTTTCCTAATTTATCTCTGACTTATAGTAATATTTACACTATGTATAGTCATCTTCCCTATCCTGACACCCTTCTTTTTGTGTTTTCTAATTCATATAAGATACAATAATTGGATACATGTACATAATGTGTGGTGACCGAATGTGGGGTAATTAGTGTCTCCACCTCCTTCTGTGTGAATCAGTTCTTTGCGTTGGGACCTTTGACCTCTCATGACTTCCGTAATAGATTCTTGTGAACTGAAGTCACCCCTCTGTGCAGCGCCACTTCACTGTTATGACATCCTTAACATTTATGGATGTTCCTGTTGGTCAACACAGTTACTGCACTGCGTGCTCATGGGACATAGATTAGCACATGGTGATAAATACAAATGACCCTTCATGGTGAAGGCCCGGCCACATGAAGAGCTGGACGCAGCCCCTGCTTTGACTCCGGTCGTGGCTGTGTAAGCCTGGGTGAGTGACTTGGCTTCTCTGTACTCAGTATGCTTTCTTTCATTCTACTGTGAGGGTCAATTAAGTGACCTCCAGCAAGTGATGTACTTAGCACATGCCCAGCGAAGCAGCACAGAGATCCCAGACCCCTCTCCTTTCTCTCCCCTAAGCTTCCTTTATAGCTGGAGAACCTGCCAGGTACTTAATCTGGTAACAAACACCGATGTGTCCAGGGAGGGGAGACTATGAAGGATTGCTCGTGAGAGTGGAGAATCTGCTTGTAATTAACTAGTCAACTCCAACCTAAGTGTTGCAGTCTGGCTGGCCCTGGGTTTCTGGAGAAATCTCTAAGTTGGATGTTGATTTGAGAGGCAGGGGTCTTGTGCGTGGCGGCTTTGTCTCTGTGTTGGATGGGGCTTACCCCAGCTTCACTGGGCAGGACTGAGGGGCTCCTGGGCATCCCTTCCACCCTTCAGATCTGCAGGGTCACCACTGGGTTATTGTTTCCATTTCTTTCAGAGCCACTTGGCTGACCCTCCAGTGCCTATACTCAGCAACGTGAGGAATTTTTCTTTTTTTGGCAGTACTGGGGATCGAACTTGGGCCCTTGTGCGTCCAGGGTTGGCACGGTACCACTTGAGCTAAATCCCCAGCCCATTGTGAGGATTTTTAAAGCTCTCTTCTTTTTAAGATTCTGGGTTCTGAGTTCCCATCACAGAATGAGAAAGAGTTAGGAGCTGAGTCCCTGGGGTGTCGCTCTGGTTTGTTCAGTCCTAAAAAAATCTGAAGGGTAAGGTTATATTATAGGACTAGAGACTACGGACACCCAAGTCCGTCAACAGACTTGTGTGGTTTTAGCCTTGTTCTTCCTCCACAACACCTGGTAGACTGACTGGACGGAATCTGCTGACGTCCTTACAGAGTTGGGTGCTGAAGTTTGTTTAGGGTTTATGCTTTCTCCAGGTGCAAGCCCCACACCCAGGGCATGCCTGCTGTCTTCTGGTTTATGTGGACAAGACCTAGACCTCTGAGGATGAGGTCATTGCTTCGCTTTTCTAGTGTGCAGAGCATTTCAGGGAGGAAGTGTGTCTTGCTCTGCCATTTTGAATGCTGGTCACCACCCTGGTCCCCTCTGAATAAAGGCCCAGTCAGTCTCAGCGAGTAGCATGGAACCTGAAGTTCATAAACATTGTGTTTTGTTGACTTTGAAGATTGCCTTCTGTTATTTCAGTTTTTGTCTGCTATTAAAAAATTTTTACCGAGAAGCATTTATTTATTGCAAACACGGGTCTGATGAAAGGAAAAGGGCTATAAACAAGAGCACAGGGACACGAAAGTAGGACAGAGACTTGATGGGACACACACGTACTCCCTTTAGGAAGCCCGGACCAAACGCACTGGCCCCAACTCCATTTCTGACCCGCTGGTGATAAATAGCAAAGTGATGACTTTTCTGCTGGCCGGAGCATTCCTTGGAAGCAGCCATGGCATCACAGCACAGGGTCAGCCCCACTTAGGAGAGAGCTGGGCTGGCGTGGTTGGGCTCGGGGTGTGCGTGGGGCCAGGTGTGTTGGGAAACAGCTGTCTCTCCAGCATACGATGCCTGTCTGTCTTGGTGCCGCCAGCGCCATCCCACTCTGTCCAGAAGTGGGCACTGCCCATCTCCCCTGGAGCAACAGCAAGGACACCTGTCCTGGGGCAAACCCCCTTCCTGCTGGCCAACTCTTCCTCGTGGGGAGAGCATGCCACGAGTTCTGCCTCTAAAGCGGCCAGAGGAGGCGCTGGCCGCCGCTCCTAGGGCCCAGCAAGTTCTTGGAGGAGCTTTCTGTGAGGCTGGCAGGGGTCGTGGCTGCAGAGACAGGAGGAAGCTCAAAGGCAGGTGTAAAGGTGCCTGTAAAAGTCCTGCGTATGGCACGTTGGTGGCCCTGGTGACGGAAGCAGGTTCACTGAGCTTCCACAGCAGGGTAGGAGGCCGTCTTGGTCACTTTCCTCACTGGGACAAAGTACTCAATTCCTGCAGCTTAAATGAGAGCTTTCTTTTGGGTCACAGTTTAGAAACATCGGTCCATGTTGTCGGGCTCGAGCACAGAAGGGAAAGCCACTCAGACCTGGGAGACCGGGACAAAGGAAGAGGAGGGAGGGGCGGGAGGAGTCGGCCCTTCCAGGTCAGACCCCAGTGACGGGGCTCCCACTGGGACCCACTCCTGACAGCAAGTCAGCCGCGGCGTCCTGCTGACCTGAGCACCCTCCCCAGCGCCTCGGAGCACAGGCGGCGTGTGGGGGGCGTTCTGAGAGTAGAGACGGCCCGGTGCATCGCGGGTACAGCTGGGAACCAGCCAGGGGGTGGGGCCCTGGGGACGCTGTGCCGCCCTTCTCTGTCACCCGGTACGGGGAGGATATTCTGTTTTGCCTTTTATTTGATAATTTCAAGAAGCCAGACGTTTCACACTTTTTAAAGAGTTGTACCAGCTTGAAAATCGCGGCATCCCAACGAGTTCGGGGAAAACTCAGGGAGGTGGGCTCTCAGTCCACGGTTGGTCCTGGCTGTGCCACCACCTCCTGGTGTCAGGGTGCAGATGCCTCCCTCACCTGGGGGCTCAGTTTCTCATCACGGTGGAAGGGATCGGGCTCCCTCTGAGGGCCGCTCCTCAGTGCCGCCCGCCAGCCTGCTCCGAGGGGTTGCGGTAACTCTAAAGCCGATGCTGGGGTTAGTTCTCCGGTTCTGTGAGCCTCCTATGACCCCAGAGGGCTGCGCTCATGTCCTGTGGTTGGAAAATTGGGGAGAGGGAGGCACAGGTTGGCAGAGTGCTGTGGAGGGTTCTTTTTGGAGACTGTCATAAAGCCAAGAGCGACAGTGAACAGAGAGCTTCTTTGCCTTGGTCACCACTGCAGGGCTAGCCCAGGGGGAGGAAAAGGGGTGAAGGGAGGAATCTAAGGTGAGTTACATGCAGAACCATCAGTGAGCCTCAAAGAGGTGAAAGCCTTTTGATAATCTGTCCTCTCTGTCACTATCTCCCTCTGTGCTGTGTGTGTGTATGTGTGTGTGTGTGTGTGTGTTCCTTACTTTTCTTTTGTTGCTGAGACAAAATATGCGATACCCAAAGTTAAAAGGGAAGGGCTTTATTTGGCTTATAGTTCATAGACGTTTTAATCCATAGTCAGCTGGCTTTAAGGCTGGGGTGGCAAACGAGACTCACAGAGCAGAAACAACGTGATACACGCAAGGTGGCAAAGGTAACGAGGGGCACTTCACGGGACGCACAGTGCAGCAACGGCAGCCACAGGGTGAGGGCAGGGCCATATTCGTCACTCCACTTGAGAGTTGTAGTAATCATGTGGCCTTAAGGCAGCATCACATATGGCAGATTTAACTACCTCTGGAAAAGCTTCAGGCTTTGGGGGGACGTCCAGACCGAAACCATAGTTCTATGTATGTATGTATGTATGAATATATGTATGTATATATGTATCTGTCTGTCTTTCTGTCTTCATCTGTCTGTCTGTCTATCTATCTATCTGTCTGTCTGTCTGTCTATCTGTCTGTCTGTCTGTCTGTCTGTCTGTCTGTCTATCTATCTATCTATCTATCTGTCTGTCTATCATCTGTCTGTCTGCAAAGTACTAAAAACTGAACTCGGGGCCTCCATACTGAACAACTTTCCTAGTCCGTTTTTAATTTTTTGTTTTCAGACAAGGTTTTACAAAGTTGTTAAAGTACTCAGGCTGGCCCCAAGCTTGCAGTCTTCCTGCCTCAGCCTTACAGAATTCTGGATTTATGGGCATGCACCACCAGCCGTGGCTCTGGGCTGTCCCCAGCAGTACTCTGAAGGTCCTGGGAGGGGGAAGGACAGGGGAAGGGAGATGTTCCTTGTGTTTTGTAGCCCAAGCCAACTTCGAGCTCATGGCAGTCCTACTGACTCATCCTCTCAAGTGCTGGGATGACAGGCATGTGTGGCTACACTTGGTTGCGATGCTCTTAGATGTGACCCTCTGACCTGAAAATTCTTGTGCGTAAGGGTGGCCTCTGCTTTTCTGTCCCCAGCCTGGTGGCCCTGTGCCCTTGCTGACCTGGTGGCCCAGACTCCAGGGCGAGCTCTGAGTCCTAGCAGTTGCTGCTGAGTTTGGGCTGAGGCTGCTGAGACACCCTTGCCCCTCAGCTGTCGTGTGGCTGAGCTCCAGCATCTGCTCCGTGAGCCGCCTGTCCCCTGTGTATTCTTCGGACTTGCTGGAGCCGAGAAAAGCCAGGACAGGGGCCTGACCCACCCTTCATTCTTGTGTCCTGCACCCTTGTTTGGAAAACCAAGAAGGGCTGGGAGCAACCCGGGGATTCTATTCCGCTTCCCAGGGCCAAAAAAGTATATTTTTGATACCAGAAGCCTCGAGGTATGATTGTATTTTTGTCCCCGTGCAAAATTGAAGAATGTTACACTCTCCAGTTTCCTTGACATATTGTGTTTTTGATTTTGCAGTCTGAGAGTGGGAGCCAGTCTACGGTCTCTCCAGTGCCTCGTTCAGTAACCGAGACAATGGGGAGGGTGAAGGAGAAGTCTCCTGTCCTGGCTGGATAGAAGTGGGTACCTGGACGTGCTGTCTTCAGGGAGACCTGGGAGCAGCCAGTCTGAGCTGGAGATGGTCTCTGGTGTTTTGGTGCCAGGACAGGTGTAGACAGAGGTGGACAACAGATGGATCAGAGCCTACAAAGGCCAGGGTGGATTGTGATCCATGAAAATGAGGAAGATGTCCGAGAAGCATAGGGGGCCTTTACTGTGTCATCGATGATCTGTGAGTTATAATCAAAGCATTAGGCCTCAATCTTTGTTGACTGACAGGTTATTTCTCCCACCAATCCTAATTGAGGGCCACTCTGTGCCAGCCACAGCGCAAAGGTGTATTGCATGGGTTTGTGCTGCTGAGAAGCGTGCTTTGGCTGGCAGGTGAGGTGTACCTGGGTGATACTGGGTGGATGGTACCTCCCCGAATCCTTTCCTGGGTAGCACCATTCTGAGTGCTTCCTCGCATGTGTCTGTCCAACTGCCTGCTCTTTTGTGTGCCTGGGTCTGTGTGTGGCATTTCCTCCTGGGCGTGGTTCCCAGGTGGATGTCCTGGGTGGTGGTAGAACCTGGACAGGTACCTTCTGTCTTTTGGGTGACATGAAGGTCACTGTGGGTGAGAGAGGTAACTGGGTAGTGGAACTACAGGCTTCCAGACTGGGCTCTGCCCTACCTCTACTTGGGCAGCATAGCTTACTTACTGCCACAATACATGTGACCAGTGAGGAAGTTGGTGCGTGTGCGTGCACGCACATACACACACACACACATGCACACACACACAAAATTGATTACACATTTGTGTAAGAAGTGTGGTAAAAAACTAAAGTGAGCATTTAAATTAAAATCTATCACAGTAGAAGACACACTGCCATTAATCCTCCTGACTTTGAACACGTGTGCTCTTGTTCTTGCCACTTTCTGAAGTAGTCCCGAAAGCCCTCTTTCGTGGGTCTCTTTAGTGGATGCCTCGATGTCCTGAATTCATTCAGAGCATTTATCTCCTTTCGACTTTGGTGAAGAGCTAGAAGTTTGTGTGCCAGATCTGGTAAGTGAGGTGGGTAGGAACACCGGGCTATTTGATATGTATCATGTGTATATGTTTACATATGACATACATAAAAATAAAATATACCAGTTTGTCCTGGCATATCATATACACATACAGAGACAGACATACACGTCTGTATCTGGAACATTTCTACCTCTGAAAGATTTACACCGTGGGATTAAAGGGGTTTTCTTTGGGAAAGTTTGTGGGTGCTCGTTTAAACAAAGTTCGGTAACAGTTTCCTTCTTACTGCAGAACTTTTCAGGGCCTTGAGCGTGCTAACATGGGGGGGTCACCGAAAAAGGCGTATGGAATGAAGTCCCATGTTCAATGAGTCCCACCCTCAGTTGACTGTGGGATCCTTGTGTTCCTCACCTGGTGTTTCTGGGAATCTCCTTTGGGAACTGTGAGGTTAGGTCAGGCATTTTCAACCAGGGACGATTTTGCCTTCCAGGGACAGTCGACAGTGTCCAGAGACACTTCCCAGATGTCACCCGTCACGGCTGAAGATGCTGGGTGGTTCCTGGCATGTTGTAGACACAGGACAGCTCCTCATCTTGCCCGGATCCCGTAGTGCTCTGGTGAAGAAACCTGGACTTGCGTCCTGACACTCTCCCCTCCAGCTGTAGGGGCCAGGGAGCTGGATGACTGGGTGGTGCCCAGCTTGGTGTCCTGATTACCCTGCCCCCTCTCTGGTCCCTGAGCTGCCCTGTGCTCTGGAAGGCAGGAGAGGAGAGGTCGTCCTGCCTCCTTGTAGTCAGTGTGCGCTGTGGCCTAAGAGCAGGGTCTGGGCCAGGTGAAGAAGACGTGAAGTCTGTCTCCACTGCATCTCATTTGCACCTGTACTGGCCGAGCTGGGGGAAGCTCGCTTTGCTCACTGCCCAGAGCGCTTCCCAAAGATGATCTGAGATTCTGAGAAAACTCTGGCTCCCAAGATTCATCATCTCTGTGAGGCTCTGAAGTCTCAGATGGTCTCTAGGACACTTGTGAGGTTCTGGCCTCTGTGCCTCCTCTCAGCTCCTCCCTGCCCAAGCACTTTGTCTCTCTTGCCTTTAAAACAGGGTAGGTAATGGAAACTCTACCTGGACTGAGAGTCAAAAGGGGCCAGGAAGGTGATGTCAGTAGCGAGGTTCTGTCGTGAGTAGTCAGACTCTCACAGGGATAAATCTGCCCACGGACAGCCTCAGGAAGTTGGCGTGCCCCTCTCGAGGTTCGCCCTCAGCTTCCTTTCCTGCTCCAGGCCCAGGTCCTGCTGTCCCTAAGGACTGGTTCCTGCCTGTGGGCGGGCACATGGGGGCCCACAGCTCCCTGCGCTCCCCTACCTTGTCAGCCCCCTTTATGCTCTTCGGAGGGTGCCCCTGGGTTAGGAGAGAGCCAGCCCTTCATTCTGCGGAGGAGCAGAGGCCATGAGCAGCAGGGGCTTGGGCACTGCAGCTCTGTACCTGCCCGTAACCTCGCAGCACTCTGGGGAAGCCTCCCTGGCAGCCACCATCTGTCTTCCCATCTGTAGAAAGGGAGCTTCAGCATGGATCTAGAGATACTGCATGAACCGCATGAATGAGATTCATGCAACAGACTGTTGACTATGGGGCTTGGGGGTGATTGTAGAAAACATCATTGTTCTAGAGGCTACTCTGTGATGACCAGAGTCTGGCGCACACTTAGCGGGTTCATACGACTGTGGGTGACAACCCGTGTGTCAGGGAGGGCTGCGATTTCTTCTGAAGGCTGCAGAGTGTAACCTTGGAGATGAACAGAGAGGGGAAGGAAGACCCTTATAAGGTTTTAGGCCCACCTCTGGCTGAGGCCAGAGGTTGGAAAATTTTGCCAAGGAAGCCTCAGCCCATAGGTGGATTTTGAAAATCAGTTTGGCAGATTGAATCCCATATTAAAAACAAATAAAAGGTGCCCAAGCACATTGCCATAACAGGGTTAGGAATTATTGTTTCAGGAATCCCATGTTGAAATTACTTCAGAGTAAGTGTGCATGGGTTTTGATGTAAATGGTATTTCTTTTTGTTTGTTGTTATTTGATATATAATAGTTGTGCATGTTTATGACCTAGAGTGTGACATATGTTCAGTATATAAATGCATTGTGTACTAATCCAGTCAAAGTAGTCAGTATATTCATCACCTTATACATTTTTCATCTTTCGAGTGAGAACATTACAAATCTCTTCTAGCTACTTTGATATACTCAGTCACCTCACTGTGCAGTGGAGCACAGAGTTATTCCTCCTGTCCACCGGCAACTCTGTAGCCGTCTACATCCTCTAGGCTCTGGCCACCATTCCTCCACCCTGCTGATGCGAGATGAGCTTCTTTGTGTCCCAGAGAGCAGATCATGTGGCATTTGTCTTCCTGTGCCATGCTCGCTTCACTTGGTGTCCTCCATCTCCATCCACGTTGTCACAAATGATGCCAGTGTTTCCTTCCTTTTTTATGGCCGAATCATATTCCACTGTGTACACAGACCATATTTTCTTTATCTGGTATTTTTTTTTTTTGAGACAGGGTCTTGCTTTGTAGTTCAGGCTGGCTCTGAGCTCACTATGTAGCCCAGGCAAGGCTCGAATCAGCAATCCTCCTGTCTCTGCCTCCCGAGTGCTAGGATTATAGGTGTGAGCCACCACGCCCGGCACTGTGGTATGTGGTATGATTGTTGGTGGGCGTGAGTCACCACGCCCAGCATTGTATGTGGTCACCAGGATCGAACTCAGGACCATTGCGCTTGCGAGGCAGGTGCCAGAACCACTGAGCTAAATCTCCGGCCCATCTGGTCATCTTTTGACTGACCCGTAGATCTCCTATCTTGGCCGTTGTCAGTGTGACCTTTCTGTCTCCTTCCAGTCCGGGTCATGGTCTGAAAACACTGCCTCACAGGAAGCTGGGCTTGCAGCTGATGCTCCCGAGGGATTTGAGCAGGTTTGGCTCTGTGAGCCCCGCAGTTCTTGGAGGTCTCTGGGTGAGGGTTGGTGGGGCCACTCTGAGCTGTGGGTCTGCACACATTTTCCTTCCCAGTGAGAGACCAACTCTGCTCAACAAAACAAGAGACTCAAATAACAGGGAGCTGGAGTTACCTCGCGTGAATGCCAGAGCCTAGGTGTGAATCCCAGTCCAGTCCTAGATAGCCCTGCAGCATAAGGTGGTTCCTGTGGATTCCTTGTGTCTCAGTGTTCTCATCTGAAAAATGGGCATAATAAAAGGCTCTACTACATGAAGCTGCCATGAGGAATAGTGAGTGACTGTGTGTGGAGTGCTCATAACAGTCTCTGGCAAACAGGCACCAGTCACCTGTGTGTGTTATATAAAAATAAATAATCAAGCTTTATTCAAGTGCCCAAAAGAAAGCATTTCCTAGGCAAGGCATGAGGCAAGTGTTGGAAGATTTCCCTGTTTGATGCTTTTCTCAACACTGTCCAAATAACTATTCTTTATGGGTCATAAATATGTTCTGCACACTGTGCAATCCCCCCAGGTGTGATCTAGTGAAGTGGGGACTCCTTCTGCCCAATTTACAGATGAGGAAGTAAGTGTTTGAAGAGCAGCCAAGCCAGGCCAAGGGTGGCTGACTCTGAAGTCTGTGCTGTTGAACCAGCAACATAGCCTATCTTTGGCTGATGCCACTGCTTCCTTTCCTGATTGGGCATGAGGAAGGGCACTGTCTGGCCCACTGGGCAGAGGGGCCTGTAGAGTGCTCCAGGGCTTCCCTGAGGGGTGACTGAAGACCTGGAGGCCTGGTGTCCTGATGACCCCAGCCAGGCTCATATGCAGGTCAGCGGCCTGAACTTGGCTCTTCTGGTCTGAGCTTCAAAGCTTTGTCCATTCAGAGGGCTCAGAGTGAACACAGGCCTGATGTGCCAGGGTGCCGGAGGCTCCACAGAGACCCATGTATTTTTAAACACCCTCCTGCCTTTAGTGGAAGACTCAAAATGCCAGGATCATTTGGGCCTGAGCTACAGGCTCGGCACCTGGGAGCAAGGCTCTTAGCTGTGTTCTCAGCAGAAGTCTGGCCGCCTGGCCAGGCTGGGAGCACAGGCCAGGGGACAGCGTGGGCACCCCAAGCTCTGCATGCGGGGTGGGCGTGCTGATCACCGATGGCCAGCGGGAATACATGAGGCCAGTGAGAAGGCCAGGCCTTGGCTCAGCGTGGCCCGACCTCACCCGAGCACAGCGACGGCCCCATCTCTCCCGGTGCTGAGGCCAGAGTGTGGGAGAAGGCAGGGCTGGCGGGCCTGGTCAGTGTGGTCCAGTGAAGGGCACCTGGGCTCAGGAGTCCCCAACCAAGTACAGTAGGAACTCAGAGGGGGCTTTTAGGAGGACCAGATTATCAGAAAAAGCTTCCCACTGAAGAGAAAACTCAGGGGAGGGTATTGGGAAGTGGAAAGACTAGAGGGGTAGGTCTGGGTGGTGTGTTCCTAAGTAGCTTTCAGCCCTTCTGTAATCAGTTACGGGCTGGTGAGCTCTTACCTCCCCCCATTCATGCATTCATTCATGCATGCATGCATGCATGCATGCATTCATTCATTCATTCAACAAATACCTGCTATGTTCTGTCTCTGGCGGAGGCCCAAAGCCAGGCCTTGTGTAGACAGTAATGATCCTAGAAGCATGCTGTCCCCTCCCCGGCTCAGTAAATCCCCCTAGAGCTATGGTACTAAAACTGTGGAGTCCAGTGAAGGAAGTGCGTGGTTTGCTGTGAGCCAGTGGAACACGAGCCCGCTTTAGGCTGGGCCTTGCTGTGTGCGGCTGTCAGAGCCGCCCCGTCCTTCAAGGCGTATGGGAATTCTACCTCCCTCATTGACAAGGCCTGGCCCGCAAGGACTGTCTCATGCCACTTAGCAGGTTCCCTGGCCTTCTCTCTGCTGTCACAGTCCGCCTGGCTTATTTACTCCAACAGACCTGTGACTCCTGAAGGAGAGAGTGTGTTTTCTTGTCTGAGGACCTGCTGTAAACACTCCATGTGTGGGAGATGTGAATGGTCATCGAACGCACGGTGTAGTCTTTGTTCTGAGCCCCGCCCCCACTATAGGAGGGCAGCAAATTCCAGCTTAGCCACTTACTAGCCTGTGCCACTGAGGGCAGGTGCCGTGACCCCCTCGGAGCCTGTGTGTCCATCTACAGAGGGAGGAGATGTTAGAAATGCTAGAAAGAACAGAGAGGGTTAGTGCATGTGCGCTACTCAGATTCATACTTGGCATGCGGTGTTGTGCAAGTTCGTAAGAATGTGCCGGGCGCATCCAGTCTCTCTGATAATCCTCACAGAGCCACTGCAGAGCATTTATAATCATGCCCGTCTTGCAGTTCAGAAACCTCACGTTTCGGAGGATTTGCTAACCTGCTCCGGTTTGCAAAGCAAATTGGATTTTCAGACAAAACTAACAAACAAAACGAGTCTCTTCGGCAAATGCAGGACCGTCTCCTTTATGGCTCCATGCCATTCCCCCTGGCTGCCTGAACCCTCCACTTCGTGGTCAGAGGCTGACTGGTTGGCGGCCTGGAGCCCGCCCTCTTGAATCCTAGCGAGTATCTCTCTTTGCTCCATCCACCTGGGAGAGTCAGACCACGAGGTCCTTTCTAAGGGCCTCATGATGGAGACGGCGCCCCACAGTTCCCAAGGACCCGCTGCAACAGAAACAAACCTCTGGACATTTTCAAGGGCACACAGACTCCACGTGAGCAGCCAGCCGGGGTTGCCGCGGGTGTGGGAGGCAGGAGGGCATTAGCTGGTTCTGTGTTTTCCACTGCGTGGTCTCAGATCTTAAGGCCAATGAGTTCTCCACCCGGGGGCCAATGAGAACTCGCTCGCCAGGCCTGGTGTCCCTTCCTCTCCAACAACAAGCTGTGTCTGCCTTCACTTCTTGGCTCGTTCCTAAGGTATCGGGCACATAGCTCTGTCTGCCCGAGTCTCTTTTTGAGAATAAAACTGATCCCTTTATTTTTTTCAAAAGGAGAAGGGTGTAATTTATAACTAAAACCAGGGTGCTCAGGCTGTGAAAATACCCGCCGCTCAGGCTTGTCCTTGTGGATTAGAAGAGACATTTATAGATCTGATCCGGTGGAGGGAGCCAATTCTTTGTTGCTAGAAACCCCCTGTGAGTATCTCCCAGAGAGAAGAGGGACCCGTGGAGCCCAGGGTGGGGGAAAGCCAAGTATTCTTAATTTATGCATTGCTTTTTTTCTTTTTTTAGACTTAAAAGAATCACTTGCTTTTTGCTGAAAACTAGCATTGGGAAATGCATCCTATAAAACATTGTTTAGATCATCTCATTTCCAAAGAGAGACCCCAGGCCAGGCCCCCACCAGTTGGCAGTGGTGATGGAAGGTTTCAGGGCTGAATCCCGTGTGTTTCTGGGAAGTTCCTGTGAACCCCCACCAAGAGCAAGGGCTTGGCCAGAACTTTCTGTTCTCAGAATAGAACATTTCTAGAGCCACTACAGTGTAATGTGATCAAACAACAGAACCGTATTGTCACAATTCTGGAGGCCAGAAGTCTGAAATCAAGGTGTCTGCTGAGCCAGGCTCCCTGGGAAATGTGTTGTGGTGACTTCTTCCTTGTTTCCTCCATGCTTCTGCTGGAACTCCGAAATCCTGGCCAGTCCTCAGCTTGTAGCTCCATCTCTTCGATCTCTGTCCCTGTTGTCACAAGGTTCCCTGAGCCTGTGTCTCCACGTGGCATGTGCCCTCAGTAGGTGTCACATTCTTCGCATATAAAGACACAACCTATTGGCCTGAGGGCCTCTGCCTGCTGTGTTGCATCTTCATCTGAACCGCACTTTACCTGCAGAGCCCCTAAGAGGCCACATGAATCTGGGTTGAGGCTCAGGGCTGGAGCATATCTTTTTGACTTTTTTTTTTTTTTTTTTTTTTTTGAGACAGGGTCTTGCTTTGTACTTCAGGCTGGCCCTCAGCTCACTATGTAGCCCAGGCAAGCCTCGAACTCAGCAATCCTCCTGTCTCTGCCTCCTGAGTGCTGGGATTACAGGCACGAGCCACCACACCCGGCAAGGAGCATATCTTTTTAGGGGGCCCGTTGGTGCCCATCAAAGTGCAAGGAGTCTGAGCCGGGGTTTCTCCTACCGGTGTGAAGGAGTAGGTCAGTTGGGGTTCCCCTAGAAATTATACCTTTAGAGGGAAGTGGAAACCTCAGGGGGGGGAATTTAGATCTTGAGAGCCCTTCCTTTCCAAATCGGTGTTTCCCAAAAGGGGTTCTCAGCTGGGGACTTGGGAGAATATAAATTCTTAGCCCCCCCCCCCACCAGACCTACAGAAACACAGACTCCCAGAAATTCTGGGGTGGGGACCAATAGTTTCTATTTTTCTAAGCCTTCCAAGAGACCCTGGTACACACTACAGTTAGAGAGTGTTCCTCTCAATCTTTGCCTTTGATCTTTGCTGCAGCCCTGGAGGATTGGTAGACATTTGGATTAAAACAGGAGGTTCTTTGGGCAGCACTGTCTTTGTCTAAGTCACACAAGTTCCGTGAAGCTTTTGTGTGCTTCCTGCATTGTCTGTTGACTCTAGGAAGGAAAGCCTTTCTTTGTGTTCAGTGGTCCCATTGGGGTGAGCTCTGCAGGGTACATGTCGGGAAGCACTGAGCCAGATTTATTGTATCATATCAGCCCAAATATCAAGGCATTCAGTGAATTTATAGGAATCTCCTTGTGGGCTCAGGCATTGCATGGGGGAGCACATCAGTAACCAGCACAGAGATTCTGCCTCCGTGAAACCAGCAGTCCAGTGTAGGAGATGGTGAATTACTGGCCAGAGGCCAAGTCCTGCCCATCCTCTGATTGTGTACAGTCCATGGGCTGAGAGTGGCTTTTATGTGTTTAGACAGTTAAAAAGAATTATTAAGTGAGTTGAAAATAAAAGGTGATGTTTATATAAATTTCAAATTTCAGTGTCCATAAATATAATTTTATTTAAACTCCACTGTGCTATTTCTTTTTTTTAATCTTAAGAATTGGATCCAGGGCCTTCACACTGAGTTATCTCCCCAAGCTTTTTTATTTTTTAATTTGAGAAAAGGTCTTGTCTTGCTGAGTGGCTAAGTTGTCCTTTTGAACTTGCTATTCTCCTGTCTCAGCCTCCCAAAGTGTTAGGTAATTGTAGGTGTGCACCAGTGTCTAGCTTTGTTTATTTATGTGCTGTCTATGGCCATTTTTTTTCTCCACGGCAACAGAATCAAGCAGTGGTAAGAGACACCTTACAATGGACATAGCCTAACATATCCACAGTGTCCCTCCCCTGCTTCATGGTTGTTATGATATAAATAAGTTTCTCTTCCATGTCTCCTATCATGGTGTACTGTGCAGCCACAGCCAAAAGAAACAAGGCCAAGAGACCATAGACTAAAACTTCTGAAACCACCAGCCAAAATAAACCTTTTATCCTTTAAAGATTTTGTGAGGCATTTTGTCATGGTCACAGAAAGCTGACTAGCACAGGCCTTGACCACATATTTGCAAATGCCTTGAGTGTTGCAAAGGAGGGGTGCAAGGAAGTTATGATCAGGTTTTATTGAATGATGACAATGATTGTGGTGATGGAGGTGGAAGTGAGTTAGGAAAGGAAGATGAGCAGAAAGTGTGGGGTAGGACTGTGTGAAGAAGGTTGTTACGGAGAAGGGACTGGGGAAGATCATTCATGGAAGTAATGTAAAAAAAGTTCCAGCAGAGCTGGAGCTGAAGAAGAGTGAAGCCAAGGATGAGACGATTTGGGGCTGGAGGTTTATGGAAGCCAGACGTGCCAGAGCATCTTCGAACTATGCTTCAGACTCTGACCTGTGTCCTTGGAACAGTGGGGAGTTTCCCAAGGTTGTGATCTCAGGAGCGATATGATTGATCGGAACTTTATCAAGCCTCCTTGCTTGAGTGGATGAGGGCCTGGAGCATAGGCAGGCTAGGCGAAAATAATCATGGATCTGAGATGGGAGGATGCTGGGCTCCAGGTCACTGTGTCTGTGCTCTCGGACCCTGACTTATTAGTGAACATCGACTTCTTCTTGCATATCTGCTACATTTACATTAGGCCCCTGTCTAGAGTCTATGAAGTATGGCATTATTATAGCAGTGCTGGCTGGCTTCAAGGTTCTGAGTTGGGGGGTGATGGTGGATCAACACATGAGACTTGAATAGTAGCAGGTGTGATGGGGGGCAAGTAATATTCTGAGGAGACAGAGAGACTGTGTTGAGCAGACACGGGGAGACATCAATTCTAACTCACAGATGTGGAGAGGCTTCCTGGTTGAGGTAGTCTTTAAAGGAAGGGGAGAACAGTAATTAGCCTGGAGTGAGCTGAATATCGGGCTTGTGCAGGACAGAACCGGAGGATGTGGACCTAGAGGGAGGGTGTGGAGGGGGTCCTGGGGTATACCGCCTGCCTTGGGAATCTCACCTGAATGGCTGATTCCTTCCTATTCCTGACCTTAATCCTGGGCTGTAGACCTGAGTAACCCCCAGGAATGGATTCAAGCAGGCTCACCATTTCCCAGATGGATCCAGGGACCTGCCAGACTCTTCTAACCATCTCCCTGGGCACGGTCAGAGCATGAGTCACACCCTCCATCCATGACCTTCTTTATAGGCACAGCCCTTAGCACGAGCCACAAGTCCCACAGGACCTGTGGGAGTTCTGTCAATTGATCCTATGACTGTTTTGAATCACCTTTGACCTTTCCAATTTCCCCTCTGGCTCGTGGCCTGGTCCATAGCAATACCCTGGGATCGTTGCTTTCTGCTGATGTTTTCACATCTGGCCCCTCTGTTTTGGACTGTGACATAGGGTTATTTGCAGTCTGAGACTTCTGTCCTGGTGAGGAGGAACTTAATAAACTTAATAAGTGCTGCCAATAGTGATGGGTCCCTTAAGAGCACTTTGGCCACGTAAAAGGCTTTTCTCAAGTCTATTTTAAAAACAGTGAAATGAATCAGATACACAGAAAAGAATATTTTAAAATACAAAACAAAAAAAACTATGAGAAAAATCTGTAGTTATCAACTGGATCAAAATACAGAATACAATTGGCCTTGGGGGAAAAATGCTATGTCCATACAAAACATGTATAACTTTCTTGTCATTATCCCCTAAATAATATAATGTAACAAATATTTACATAGTGTTTACATTTTATTAGATATTTTATCTAGAGATGATTTAAAATATTATATTGTATTATATAAACAGTAGTCCATTTTATGCTGCATAATAAAATACTAGAAGCTGAGTACTTTAGAAAGTAAAGAGCTTCATTCAACTTATATTTCTGGGGATTCAAGAGGATCTGTCTGCTCTGGTGACCGTCCACATATCCCGGAGAGACGCAGAGTGGGCACATGTGCCACAAGGAGAGAGCACACAACAAGAAAGCAAGCCAGGGAGGAATTCAGGGCCATAATTTTTATTTAATTTCATTTTTATTTTTCCTGTTACTAGGGATTAAATCCAGGGTCTTTCCACTGAGCTACATCTCCAACCTTTTACAGATTTTCTATTTTGAGACAATTTCTTTCTAAGTTGCTTAGTTGCCCGGTCTGGGCTTGAGCTCCCAGTCCTCCTGTCTCAGCCTCCCAGACAGTTGGGATGACAGGTTTGTGCCACCTCACCAGCTCTCTTACTTTTTTTTTTTTTTTGAGACAGGGTCTCGCTTTGTAGTTCAGGCTGGCCCTGAGCTCACTATGTAGCCCTGAGCTCACTATGTAGCTCGAACTCAGCAGTCCTCCTGTCTCTGCCTCCAGAGTGCTGGGATTACAGGCGTGAGCCACCATGCCCGGCACTGTGGTATGTGGTGTTGATTGCTGGTGGGCATGAGTCACCACGCCCAGCATTGTATGTGGTTACCGGGATCGAACTCAGGACCTTGCACTTGCAAGGCAGGTGCCAGAACCACTGAGCCAAATCTCCAGCCCCTCTCTTACTTTTTATTTATTTATTTTTACTTTTATTTTTTTTGAGACAGGGTCTCGCTTTGTAGTTCAGGCTGGCTTTGAGCTCACTATGTAGTCCAGGTAAGCCTCGAACTCAGCAATCCTCCTGTCTCTGCCTCCCGAGTGCTGGGATTACAGGCGTGAGCCACCACGCCCAGCCCTCTCTTACTTTTTAATAGCAGCTCACTCTTGTTATAACTAATGCACTCAACAGGGCCGGCATAATCCTTTCTGAGGTCTGTATCCTCTATTACCTAACCACCTTCCACTGTTCAGGTTCTTCCATTGCCACACTCGAGCTATTTACAACACACAGTCCATTGGAGGTCAAACTGTCATGGGGCACTAAGGAAGGGTGGCATGGAAGGTACCCTCAGAAACTTCCTCAGGCATCCCCATCCCTTGGCTAATGTATTCATCAGCTTTCTGTTGCTGTGACCTAATGCCCAAGAGAGTCAACTGAAAGGGAAGAAAGACTTACTCTGGCTTGTGGGTTCAAAGGTTTCATTCCGTGATCAGCTCATTCCATTCCTGAGGATGTGAGCTAAGGCAGTGGTGGTGGAAAGAGTCCCCTGAACCTCACAAACATGGAGCTGTGGGGCAAAGCTACTTTCCTCATGGTGTCCAGGAAGTAGAGGAGGGGATAGGGAGACAGATGTAATTAATCCCTGTGACTACATCTTTTTTAGCTGGGGCCTACGTTGGGTTTCTATCACTTCCACTGTTGCCATCTAATTAAGATCTCATCAGTAGATTAATCCACTTGGTGAAATTAGAGCCTTCATAATCCAATTGACCTTCAGCAGCCCACCAGCAACCAAGCCTTCCACACCATGAACCTTTTTGTGGGACGTTTCAAACCCCAACCATAAAAGCTCACGCCTCACCTATCATGTCTCCAGAATGAGACATCTTCGTGACAGCTCTCTCTGCCTCCCCAGCTCCTGGTCAGAAAGCCAGCTGTGGAAGGAGAAGGAAAGCAGATTGTTGGGATTCAGGTGATGGCCTGCCTCTTCTTCCGCAGCTGCATCCATTATGGAGCTGCTCCACAAGCAGGGTTGACATCTCTATGGAAACAGGGGCTGCCAGGGTACCAGCCCAGGTGATGGCCACGGTGTCCAGCTGAGCCCTGGCCCGCCAGGCTCTTCCCTCCTTGAAGCCATCACTTCCTTTACAGGAAGAGACTTGTGAGTTTTCAGGCTTCCTCTCACAGCGAACTAGGAGCAGGAATACAGGGTGAGTCTGTTTCCCTGTGTCTGGGGGAGGTGCGGGTCTTGAGGAGGCAATGTGGCAGAACTAACAACTGTTCAGTAATAATTCATGAGTAACCCAGACACTCAGGTTACCACAGGCAATTTTGCAGACTGCATTTTCTAACAACTGCTCGGCTCCCTCTTCGAAGCTGGCTAGTCCAAGTGGGAACGAGGGGAAGAGAAATCCCACGGGATCAGAAGTCTGGAGGGCTGTGCTGTCTTCCAACAGAAAGGTGCGCGTGTGCCTTGGGAGAGCCCCACCAGTGTGCTGCTACCAGTAGCTCTTCAATGATTTCTCCTGGGCCTGTGAAAACTGAGGCAGTAGAGGGAGGAGGCCCACTATGCAAGGGTGTGGGCAAGTTCTTTGGGCCTCCTGTTAGCTCGTTTTCCCTCTCTGGTTTCATCAGAGGGCTGGACCTGCCATTTGTCCAGGATGTCCTCTTGACCGAGGTCTGGGCATGGGGAAAGGGCGTGGGCTCCCCGGGTGTCACGAGCCCACATTTCCAGACACTCGGTGTGCTCTGGACGGGTGGAAAACCTCATCCGAGGCCAGGCTGAATCACACCAGTTTCTGAGACATTCTTCAACCATGTTAGGCAAAAGAGTCCCCCGCTGACAAGCAGTGGTAGAAGGAAACCTGATATAATTTTGGAAAAGCCTTTGTGGAGAAAGAAGTTTCTCAGAGCCGCTGAGCCTCCTGCAACAGCCGAGGTTGGAGGGGTCCCAGGCCACGCGGGGAGATTAATGAGCCAGTGGTGCCAAGGAGGGAGCTGAGGTTCTGCAGGGCGGACGTGCTTGCCTTTCTGTGCTCCCAGCAAGGATGGAGAAGGAAAAGGAGAAAGAGTCCCCTGAACCTCACTCACTAACATGGAGGTATCTTTGCCTCTCCTCTGGCTGTAAAATTGCTGTTTTTTCTTCTCATTAGCACCTGGTCCAGACTCTCTGGTGTTTGGCCTGCAGTGCTGGAAACCTAGATGCAGGCTGGGGTGTGTGGGAACCCAGGCACACAGAACCCCCTACCTTTCCCAGTCAGGATGGGTAGCTGCAGGGTCTGGGGCACAGAGCGCGGTGGCTCCCAGAGAGTGAGCCCGGCACCACCTTCTGGCTGGGCTGCAGTTTGCTTTGTATGGAGCAGTGGGTCCTGGCTGCCTCTGCGTGCCCAGTGGTGAGCTGGGCATCTTTCTCCCTCTCAGGTCCCTCTGTGGTGTTAGGCCCTGGCTCCCCAAATGGGGTCACGTTACATGGTGGGAAAAGCAGTGCTGTGACCTGATTATGACGTCGGCGTGGACCTCAAGCCAAAGTCATCCAGGCCCACCAAGAAGAGGTCGACAAAACGCTCAGTCTGTGAGGTCTATAGGCGCCTACTGGATGAGCTGCTAAACTGTGGTGGAAATTTTCCTGGAACAAGACAACTCCTTTTGTAAACAAGAACATTCATCTTATTTTGACGGATGTGCCTGGTGAGGCGTGTGCCTCTCAGAAGCCCCATGACATCTGATCTTGCTTGGGAGCTGGGGTTTGTATTTGAAAATGTAGCTGCTAGGAAGCCAGTTTTGGTTAAGACGAAAGCCATGGAAATTGGCCCAATTTAACCAGACGTTACCCGGTAGACACAGTGCTTGCTTTTCCAGTGCAAGCCAAACAGGGACGTAACGTAGTTGGTACATATCTGTTAGTCACATTGCTGCAGACCAGACATTTTGGATATAAAACAAATTTAGACCTTGCCTTCAAGGTGTTTTGAGGCTAACTGTGGTAACAGGATGTGCTCAGATATACAAGGCAGTTAGAACAACCAGCTCCTGCCTCCCCAGTGTTGAGACGAGAAGATTTGGGGACCGGAGATGAGACAGGGAGAGCTGTGGGCCAAGTGGCCAAGGAGAGACTTCACTGGGCCCTGGGATGTGGTTGTGAGCGACGGGAAAAAGGCTTACAGTGGAGCATGTCCAGGGGTGCGAAGGCTGCCCAGGGGTGTGGAGGTCCGACAGGCCATGTCCCCATGAGCTGTGTGGCGTGTGATAGGCCAGGACACAGGCCTGAGCTGGTAGCTTTGGAGACCAACGCTTGTGCATTTGAGTTCTGTGCTTTAGACAGTGTGCGCTTGGCAGGATTTTGAGATTCCAGAAAATAGAAGCAAACTTGCAAGCAGCAGTAGAACAGAGCAAAAAACCAGGATTCGTTCGGTGATTATTTCGGGGCACTCTTGAGCCGCTTCTGGGTTCGTGGCACCATTCTGGGCTCTGATGACACAGAGCAAACACACTGCCCTCATGGAGTATGTGCCTGGGAGGCGATTACCAGAGAAGCATCTTGGGCATTTGTGATGCAGATAGCAGGGAGAGCCGTGAAGATGAGAGGGGCGAGCTCAGGGGGTGTCAGTGCTGTTTCGTGTGGGGTCTTGGGTAGCAACTAAGCGTGTTCGCAAGACCTTTCTGTGTTGCTTCTGTGTGTTGATAGAGGAGAATACTCGTCCTACCTGCCAGCTTCTGGTGAGTTCGTTGTCCTGGGCCCTGAGGATGGCGGCTTGGGTAGTGACAGCGAGGATACAAGATGGGAAGATCTGGGGGCTCTTTGCTGTGGCCCAGGCCGGGGTCCCTCAGGCCTCCTCTTTGTGGGCCCTCACCAGTGTGGTGGACACAGCCTGTACCCACCGAGGGGATCTGGCCACCAAGAGTGTAGTATGTTGAGGCCTTAATTTTCCCACCTATAGAATAAAATATTTGGACTAGGCAAGTGATTTCTAGACATTTTCTTGGATTTTCAATTAAACTTTAAAAAACAGACCATCACTAGGTTGCCAGCTTTTTTTTTTTTTTTTTAATTTTGACAAGCCAGGGCATAAAAAGAAACTGTCAAATGCCAGCTCCACTGTCACTGTCATTTCACTCAAAGGGCATGTTAAACCCAACAAAGCAGCGATGACATAATGCCAGAGGGAAGGACGCTTCCTCCTGGGGGGAGTGGTGCCTTTCGCAGGCGCATGCATATTTCACTATGGCCCTGTCTCTCCGTTCGGATGGTGTCGGGGAGCAGCACTGCCCCGTGACCTGTGTGGGTTCCAGGGGACTGTGGGGTGTGTGAGCCAAACTGCAGGAGCCTTTGCAGCAGACTCACAGAAGCCGGACCTTTCTCGTCCCCGGGGGCCCCAGGGCTTCTTTCCTTCCCTGTCTGGCCCTTCCCTCTCCCTCGAATGGTGGCTTCTCTGGAGGCCAGGATAGCTCAGCTGTCAGTTGGGACAGTGAAGGACATGAGGAGCCCGTGGCCTCACTGAGAGACGGCCAGTGCCTCCCATACCTCCTGGATGCCTGTTGTTCGATGGTGCTCAGTTGTTCCTGAACCACATGCACATCCTCTTTTTTTTTGCTTTTTGAGACAGGGTCTCGCTTTGTAGTTCAGGCTGGCCCTGAGCTCACTATGGTGCCCAGGCAAGCTGCCGTGAACTCAGTAATCCTCCTGTCTCTGCCTCCCCATTGCTGGGATTACAGGCGTGAGCCACCACGTCCGGCATTGTGGTATGCGGTGTTGATTGTTGGTGGGCGTGTCTCCACGCCCAGCATTATATGTGGTTACCGGGGATCGAACTCAGGTCCTTGCGCCTGCGAGGCAGATGCCGGAACCACTGAGCTAACCCTCCAGCCCTGCACATCCTCTTTTAACTCGAGTTGTCCTTTTGTTAACTGAATCATAAAGCTTAACCTGTCCCTCGTAGAAGGATTTCTACTTTCTTTACTGAACACACGGGTGTGGCCTTTCTTATGCTTCACTGATCCATATCCCAGGCTGTCTTGACTAGATCAAATTTCGCCCCTACCTTGGCGACATGGGCAGAGGTCCTATTTTCTCCCCATGCACTCTGGCATTCCGGCAGGCAGACCAGTGCCCAGGGTCTCGTACTAAACTGGCAGAGATGGTGGTGATTCACAGACCCCGCATCGTGATCTTTGCATCATCACTGTGGGTGGGAGTCACAGGTGCCAGATGAGGAAGGTACTGTATGTATTTTAAGCCTGTGTTGCTGAAGAGGAACTCAAGACCCGGATGAGGTGGGATGGAGCTCCTCAGGGTTGCAGAGCGAAGCGATGGGGAAACTGGAGTCGTGCTCGGGAAGGTCCTGCAGTGATACTCAGCCCTCCCCCTGGTTCACATAGACCCTCCTTCCCCGGGGAAGGGAACAGTGCATAGCCTGCTCTCTGGCCTGCTCAGACTTGTCTGGTGTGATTGAAGTTATTCCTCAACGGGGAAGCAGATGTTGGTGTTTTTTTTTCCCTTCAGATAGCGGTTTTGTTTTCCAGTGGAGGCTCCCTGATACTCTCCTTCTCTGGGCAGTGCTGAGCTGTTCTCCTGGGTCAGCGCTGGTGCCCTGTGTGCTGGTGCTGGCGTGGGTGTGACCATGCAGGAGAGCAGGCCGCACTGGCCCTGGCCTGGCCCTACCCGAGGAGTCGGGCTGAGGTCTTGCCTAAATCCACTCCCATATCTGCAGCGAATTCTGGCCTGTTCCTTAAGTTTCCCGGTTTTTTAACCTAAACAGAAGAGAAAGAAGTTGTTATTTTACACAGGGTGGCATGTTGGCCAATACGGATGTGTTATCCCTGAAAATGTGGGAGCTGACACTAACTTTAGGCAGCAAAGGTGACCGTTTGAAACATGCCTGATGTCTAATGAACTGTTGTTTTCCCAGTTCAGGACCTCCCTCTCCTATGCCATTTCTCCAACTTTCTTTCCATATATGGCTGATGATCACCCACTTTACTGCAGCCATTAACATGACAGTTGTTTCAGCAACTGTAACAAACCGCATTTTGTAAGAAGATCTTAGCTAATGGTGTGTGTCTGTGTGTATGTAAAGCGTGTACGTTTTGTTTATCCTAGGCAGTGTGGAATTGAAAGAAAAGCGTGATCTCTAGATGCAGAATTTTAGAACAGAGTTAGATTTTAGCTCTGCCACTTATAAAATGAGTCTCTCCTGACTCTCATAACATTCCTGTGTTGCAGGCTTGCTGTGAAGATTCAGTTGAGTCGATGATAAAAAAAAACTGGTGAATATGGTTCATAGGTGCAAGAGGGAATCAAGGGCTTCCTGAGGACCGGCCATACTCTCGGTCTGTGTTAGACAGGACAGCAGCTCAGAGAGGGCTCTGAGCAGAGCAGCAAGATCCCCGTGTTCCCTTAGCATCACCCCGGCTGGGGAAACGGCACCTGAGGGATGTGCCAGCCCGCCCTGTGGGGAGTGTTTACACAGCCCCTTTGGCTGTCAGAGAAAGAAAACGAAGGCACCAAGGTGCGGAGGACCTGTGGAAGGTCACCGGGCCATTCGCTCTGTCCGCTTTCTCTTCCACAAAGACTTCGGATGTGCAGCTGCTCACAAGGAGCCCAGGGTGCTTCTAATAAAAGAAGGTGCGTGTTGTGCCTGGAAGGCAGTGGCTCTAAGTGCTCTTGACACAGAAGCCGCTTAGGAGCAGCTCCGATGCCGGGTGTGCAGCTCCGATGTCTGGAGGTGCGGCCCCCAGGGAGCAGGCACAGGAGCTAGGATGCGGTCCCCACTTCACAACCCCCCGCCCGGTCTCCGGGGATGATGGGAAAGGGGTGCAGGGGCTGCTGATGTCAAGGGGACTGGCCCAGCCAGGACTTCCCAAGGCCACAAGGACCTCAGCCACCCCTCCCGCCAGCTCTGGGAAGGCCCTGTCCTCTTCTGTCCCTTTCTCCCCGCCCCCGAGTCTCTGAGTGACCAGCTCCTCCTTCCTCTCCATTCACAGAACTCTGGCCACGAAAATCCCAGCTGGCAGTACCCACATTATGCTTTATTTGCTTGAGCTGCTTTAGGTAATCTGCCTAATCCCCTAATATGCAGGATTATTGGTACCTGGGAGGATGCCCATGGCCGGCCACCCGCCCAGGAAGGGAGCGAAACTACGGGGTTCCCTCTGCGTCTGTCCAGCAGGGGTGGGGATGGCTAGAAGATGCTCTCTCTCTGGCACCCAGGCCTGGGGACCTTGAGGCAAAGGGACCAGGAGAGAAGTCAGTATAATGGTCCTGGAAGTCCCTGGAGTTTGTGTGGTGGTAAAATGCGGGTCTTAGATGAAACTGTGCCTCAGACTGTCGCAATCAATATCATGAAATAAAGCTCCAACAGGCCGACAGAATTTTAGCAGGGGATTTAACGTCTCGCAGCCTGCCAAATCCTTCCGTTCAGATGCAGAACAGACCAAACCTTAATAGGAGCAACTGCTCGGTGCAGGTGCTTGAGTTCCACGAGGCTGGGTCTTGCCTCTCTCCTTTCTTTCTTTTTGATACCAGGGATCAAACTTGTGACCTGGCACTTGTGAGGCGGGCACCACAACCACCTCTGTCCTCCCTGCATGGCCCCTCATGGCGCTTCCAGAAGGCTTAGCTTCCTGGAACGGAAGACTGGGTTTAATCACCTGCTTCCTCTCATTTCCCAGATGAGGCTCCTCATCAGAGAGAATGAGGGGCTGGGGTCACGCAGCTTGCTCCCGGGGCGCTTCACGCTGTCCGTCCTTCTCCAGCTGGCCGTGCAGGGCTGCTGGTTCAGTGTGACCTATGCAAGGGGCAGGGAAGGTGGAGGCTACCTGGGAGCAGAGCGCGGCAGTGTGCGCTCCCTGGGAAGATGCAGGTCCCGAGCAAGGGGTACAGCACAGGATGGAGGTGCTTCCTGCCCCTCTCCCTTCCCAGAGGGAAGAGGAGAGCCGTCCCCCTCCCGCTCTGCTCCTGCTGGGGCCCTCAGGTCATCCAGGCAGCTCCGGCCCTGCAGGGCTCAGTGCAGCTGCCCGTGCCCTGGACCCCCAGGCAGAGCAGCAGGCACTGAGGGACCCGGGACACAGGGGAGGAGGAGAGGCCCCTTCTGTGGGGGCCCCTGCATGGTGCGCTTTTGCTCCTGCCGGGACGGCTTTGAAGCCTGTCAGGCGGCCGCGCTCCTTTCTGATTCCATGCTCTGCAACTTGAAGGATGATGTATAGTTTCCGGGCTGCCTCTTGGTGGAGAAGGAGCCATGGTTTGTGTGTTATTTAACCTCACTGACAGAGTTTCTGTGGTACACATGGTGCCAGAAGTGCGTAGATTTGGGCTCTGGCAGTGGTAATCATGAGGATTGCCTAGGGATCGCGAGGCAGCCAGTAACCCTTCTGCTCCGCACTCTGCCTGGAGGGCGGCACACATCCCTTTATGACATCGACCTCTGGGTTTAAATTCTAACTATGTCTTGTGGAACCAGCTGCCTAACGCCACATGGGCCCAATGAGAGCTCTGGCCTCCACCTTGTACGATGACTATGCTTACACTCAGCTATGGCCACCATCACCATGAGAGTTAGTTTATTAAAATATGGTGTGTTCTAGATACTGTGCAGACCAACAAGCGGCCGTGCGTTTCCTGCAGCTCGGCTTTCCCTCTCTCCTTCTTCCCTCTCTACCCACTGCATTCCACCAAGACGTGTTGAGTATTTGCTCTGAGCTCACGATGATTCCATATTGAATAAGATAAAATTTTTTGCCCTCCTGGAACTTCCTAAGTCAAGATCTGATGGTGGGCGAATTTCTTGGAAGAAAGGAGCCAGACAGCAAGTGATTGGGGTGGCGCTGGCTGACCTTTCCAATAGGGTGATCAGGGAAGGGCTCATGGGTGAGGTGAGGGTTTGAACGAAGGCCCGAGAGTCCATAGAGTAGCTGTGGGAGCCCTGGGGCCCGGGGAGCAGCCTGTCCCAACAGCCTCAGGACATGCATGGGCCTGGAGTGTTCTGGCAGCCCCAGGATCCCAGTTTGGCTGGAGGGACACGAGGGAGTCACAGACTCGTAGGATGACAGGAAGGAGTGAGACTGTGAGAGACTGGTGTCCCCTTAACAGGAGGGAAAGCCATAGCAAGGTGACATGGATTTGTTTGAGTGTAGTCTTCCTCCTGGAGAGTCCCAGCTTCCCACATCTGGCCGAGGGGCCAGCACCCCAGGAACTCTGGCATCAGCAGGTGGCAGAGAGGGGATTCTGGAAGCACCTGCAGCGGCAGTGGCAGCTGCCTCTGGACAGGTGTCCGTGGGGAGCAGCTGGCTCTGGACAGATGAGAGCAGGAGTGACAGCGGCTCGTCCCTGCAGGGGGGGCCCCAGCACGGGGACTTGTGGTGCCTGGGAGAGCTGGGGCCCTGCAGGGTGCAACTGGGCAGGTGGGATCTGAGTGCTGAGCCCGCGCTCTGGAGTTAGGGTTCCTACCTCCAGACAGCCCTGCTTCCTGCTCAGAACCAGAGGATGGGGACAGCCCTGGGCTTGTCTTTGGGAAGTGATCAGTGCTTCTGGAAAGTTCTGTGTGCCATGTGATCTGATTAGGGTTCTTGTGGGGGTCGAGAGGGCAAACAGGGCTGACTGACCCTGTTTAGAGAACATAGAGCCCCGTCCCACCCAGAGAAGCTGAACCTTGACTTGCTTTTTTCTCTCTCTTTCTTTCTTTTTTTTGAGATAGGGTCTCACTTTGTAGTTCAGGCTGGCCCTGAGCTCACTGTGCAGCCCAGGCAAGCCTGGAACTCAGCAATCCTCCTGCCTCTGCCTCCTGAGTGCTGGGATTACAGGCATGAGTCACCACGCCCAGCATTGTATGTGGTCACCGGGACCTTGTGCTTACGAAGCAGGCGCCAGAACCACTGAGCTAAATCTCCGGTCCTAAACAATTTTTTCCCCTGTGGCAAAATACACATAACCCAACAGTTGCCATTTGAGCCATTTTAAGGGCACAGCTCTGTGGCAGTTGTTACAGTCACATTGTTATGCAACGGTCACCACTGTCCATTTCCAGGACGTTCCATCCTCTTCCAAAGTTTTGCCTTTCCTCCCACCCTTGTTCCGCTTCCCGTTTCCGTGGACGTTACCTGTGCCAGGTACCTCATCTAAGTGGGATTGTGCAGTACTCGTCCTTTGGTGGTGTCCGGCTTGTTTCCCTTACTCAGTGTCCTCGAGGTTTGTCCACCTTGTATACCATGACAGAATCCAACTCCTTACCGAGGCTCAGTAGTAGTTCCTTTTATGGACACAGCACTTTTTGTTTATCGGTTCATGCACTGATAGACATTGGGCTTCTTCTCACATTGGAAGCTATAAAGTTCTGGGGTTGGGAGGAGGGGTCTTTTGACTCTCAGAACTCTTTCTACCGTGTCGTCAGCCTGAAAGTCCCAGGGTCCTTTTCAGAAAGGATGAAAGACACGGGGGGGGGGGGGCTGGAGCATCTGAGGACTGACACTGGCTTTTGCTCCCACGTGGGCAGTGTTTGTCACACTGCCCAGAAAGTGCGGCTCCTGAGGACCAGCGCAGTTGGCCCCTGCTGTGGCCCCTACACCCACATCCAGTTCCAGCCAGGTAAGGCTTGGCGCTTCTCAGGGCTGCCCAGACTCTAGGCTACAGGCAAGGGTGGCAGGGAACTGCTTTGGGGTCCCTGAGCCCAACAACCATTCAGATTTAGGGCAGTCGCCTTGCCAAGAAAAGAGAAATAGTGCCAACGGGTGCTCATCTTGGCTGGGTGGCCCCTTGCTGGGGTGACTGGCACAGGGCACGTGGCTTCTCCCAAGGCCTCTGTTTCCCATCTGTATGGTGTGGTTAGGAAGGCATTGTGAAGAATTGCTGAGGTCTCTTCTTAAGCTTTGGTCCTTGATTGTGGACATGACCGAATAGCCAACAGGTGGGTGAGCTGTAGGGTGACCTCTAGGTGATTGGGCTGCAGCCAGGCCCTTGGCCACGGATGATGTGGGAGAGGCCAGGTCCTGTGGGGCTAAGTCAGCAGGAAGTTACTATGGGGAATCTGCTGAAATGAATAGAGAGAGGCAAAAAAAAAAAAAAAAGAAAAAAGTGAGACCGAGCCCGGGGCGGGGGCAGGTGATGGGAGAGGACGGAGGCCGCTGTGGGGCTGGTGTCCCCAGCTGCCTACTCCTGTGCCCTGGCCCAGGAGGCCCCTCTTCCCTGGCTTGCCTCAGGGGAAGAGGGCAGGGCTGGAGGCATGGCCCAAGGGACTGCAGCCCCCTGGGTGAAGCACCTTCCTTGGGGGCCCTCCCAGGATTAGGGGCTCCAGAACGACCTCAGCATTGGGGTAGAGTCCCCTTCCCATGCCACCCCGCGCTTCTCTCTTGGTCTCTGCTGCCCTCCTTTGTATCCCCTTCTTCCCCGAGGCAGCCCTCATCCCTTTCCTGATCTGTCCTGGTCCTCCTGAGGCCGGGGCAGCGGAGCTTCTGTCTTCCACCCAAACGCACGTGGGAGGGGGCTCGTCCTCTACAGTGGGGTGCAGAAGTTTGGAGATGATTCCTGGCCACCACTCTGGCGTTCAGGACAAGGTATTACCACCCGAAGCAGCGTGGTGTGGCATACAGGAGTCAGTGCTGGAATGTGGGAGCTGTCTTGCTCTGGCTTCAGTTTCTCAGCCCAGAAGTGAGGGTTTGCTTGGTCCAGTGGAGCTGAGAGCTTCCCAGGGTCTGTGAGGTCTTATGGTTTGGGCCTTTGGGTGTCAGAATCCCTCCCTACAGGTTGTGGCCCAATCACCTAGAGGTCACTCCAGGCCTAGCGCTCAGACTCCCCTCTGTGCCCTGAGACACCTGCTCTTAGTTACCTGGTCTATGAAAGAGTTGGGAGGTGTGTCAGTTTTCTGTCACTGTGACAAAATACCCGAGGAAATCAGCACAGCGGAGCAAGGGTGTCTTTTGGCTCATGGTTTCAGAAGTATAAGTCCATGGGAGCTGCCTGTGTTGTCTGGGCTGTGGGGGGCACAGAGCATCCTGTGTGAGGAGGAGAACTGCTTACCTCACAGTGCCAGGAAACGGGAAGGGAGGGAAGCGGGAGGGGCTGGAGACAGAAACCGCCTGAAGGGTACACCCCAGGGACCTCCTTCCCCCAAACACACCCCTCCTCCACCTGCCAATCGTCCATTCAGCTTGAATCCATACAGGGTTAATGCACTTGTGAGGTTGGAGAGCCCGTGAACCAATTCCTCCAAAGGCCCCATCTCTGAACCCTGCTGCACCGGGGACCAGATCCAGGCACAGTGCTGGGCAGCCGCCTTCAGGAGCGACCCTGCTTGTCCATTCTGCGGTTACTTCCCTCGGGCTCACCTGGGCCAGTGTCACTCCTGGGCAGCTTTTCCTGGACACCCCAGGAGACGACCGTCCCAGCAGGGCACGTGTCTCCCTCACACTGAGTCGCTATGCCCACGGGAGGCAGCTTGTCAGTCTCTAGGGACCTAAGCCCTGTGGGCTCCATGCCTCCAGGCCTAGCGCTCAGACTCCCCTCTGTGCCCTGAGACACCTGCTCTTAGTTACCTGGTCTATGAAAAGGGGCTAATCCCACTGGGATTCTTCTAAAATTTCACTAAGATGATGCCCAATGCTTCCTCAGTGCTGGTTTGATAAATGGTGACCGCCACTCTTCCAACAGGCTGTGCCTCAGCCCCCTTTACCTCCTGTGTGCCCCCCAGCAAGGCCACCTCACCTTCTCAGGCTTTTGCTCCTTTTTCTCAGTCACATGGGATTATAGAACCCACTCAGAGGTGCCCAGGGCAGAATGGGGTAGGTGGTGTATAGTGTGCCCCTTACCTCTGGGGGGAGGGTGTCCCGGGCTGAGCAGGCAGCTGGCAGTGGGCTCTGTGCAGCTCTGGCTCCGCCCCCCCAGCCCTGCCTCCTCCACATGCTAATTATGCCCCCAACATGTAATGTAAACAAATAATAACAAGAGCATTATCTCCTTTTAGTCTGTGTTTTGCCTTGCCTATCATAAGGTAATTAAAATAATGAATGCCTTGTAAAACAGTAGGTAAGAGGGCTGGCAAAATATCTGCCATGTACCTCTCGTGCTAGGAGTTACCGAAGCATTAAAATCAGGTAGCTGCAGGACTGCTGCCTCCCAGCCTTCCCCACGCTTGCTTTTCTCCCCCGGGGCTGCCAGCTAGAGCCAAGTCTCCAGGGGTGCAGACGGGGCCCAGTTCAGAAGCACCCCTGCCAGGCACTGCTGGGTAGGACAGGGACCCTCTGGTTCAGTGGTCTTGTCCTTGTCCCAGTCTTCCCATCTCCTGGTCACTGTTCACTTAGAAGGTGGTCCTGGGTGAAGGAAGAGGCCGAGCAGGTGTTGGCAGTTACAACCGACATCCCATTTCGGGGCTCCCGTGCCCTGCCAGCGTGGCCAGCAGCTGAGAGGGCACCCAGGCCTGCAGACGAGTGTTGTTGGGCACTGAGTGGAGCCGTGGGTCTGGGCGGGTCCTGCTCAGTCCCGATTGCCCCTGTGAGGAGGCAGTATTGTCCCTATCTTCTAGGGAGCCTGTGCAGAAGCAGGAGGGTAGATTTCCCCAGGAACCTGCCTCTTTGGTAATCATGATAGATCGACACTTCTAACTACCCTTGGAAACTCACCTGTTCAGAGTCTCAGGTGGCTGAGATGCTGGGACCAGGACAGTCCTAACGGTCACTGAGCCTGGCCCGGGAGGCTTGGGCAGTAGGTGACACACCTGTCCACAGGAGGCCGCACAGCGCTCCATTGTGGTTTCCCCTGTCAGGCCGCACGGGATATAACATTCCCATCCTTCCTACAGGTACAGTGTCTCTTGCCGCAGCCTCTCCAGCGCAGGGCTGGCAGACGGAGAGGGACAGGCCTCAGGAACAGCTTCCTGCCGGCCTGGCTTGGTCCTCAAACACGTGTCCGAACTGCGAGCCTCCCATGCCCATCTGACCCACCTGCCCCAAGCCACTTTCCACACACCACTTCCCACACTTGACCTCCACCTTTGACTTCTCCGCTCACTCCAAGGTACAGGGATCCCCAGCGAGGGTTCACTTTGGAAATTAATTCTAGAATTTTAAACGATGAACATAATTTGGTGTCATCTTCATTTGCAATAAAAACATCTCAGTGGGGCCGGAGGGTTAGCTCAGTGGTTCCGGCGCCTGCCTCGCAAGCGCAAGGTCCTGAGTTCGATCCCCGGTAACCACATATAATGCTGGGCGTGGAGACACGCCCACCAACAATCAACACCGCATACCACAATGCCGGACGTGGTAGCACACGCCTGTCATCCCAGCACTCGGGAGGCAGAGACAGGAGGATTGCTGAGTTCGCCGCGGCTTGCCTGGGCACCATAGTGAGCTCAGGGCCAGTCTGAGACCCTGTCTCAAAAGCCAAAAAAAAAAAAAAAAAAAAAAAAAATCTCAGTGGCTAGTGGAATACAAGGCCGAGATTTACATTTAAATCAATAAGGAATATGTTTTCCACCTAAGTATGCCCCATGCAATAGGGGGGACATACTTCCACTAAAATAAATTGCTTGTCTGATAGTTGAACTTACCTGGCTGTCCTGTATTTCTCTGGCAGCCAGCAGCTTGGCTCTGTGGCTGACGAAGGGCTGACACTCAGAGCCCTTTGGAGCCACTAGCCAGTGTGTATGGAGCCAGCCATGTGCAGGACTCTGTCAATCCCAGCAGCGGGGAAGGCGCCCAGTCAATGAAATAAATAAATGGATCATACAATGTCTTAGAGGTTTTAAGTGGCATGGAAAAAATAAAGCAGAAAAGTGCCACTGGAAGGAAAGCATTGCAGTTATAAGGGCAGCCTGGGGAAGGCTTTATTAAGAAGGCAAGAGATAGAAGGGAGCGAGCTAAGAGCCCCTGTGGGAGGAGAAGAGGATTCTAGTCAGAGGGCTCATTGGGTACGCAGGCAAACACTTCAGGGCCTCATGTAGGATTCGGTTACCTGATGGAGTTAGCCTGGTTTCCTCAAGCAGGTTTTAAACCGTGAAGGGAAACTTCTCACCTCCTGTAACTAACAAGATCTAGTGTGGATTTCAGGCATAGTTGGTTCCAGGGGTTCAAATGATGTCATCACTGCTCAATCATTTATTTCCTCTTTGGTGGCTTTATTCTCTGGGAAGAATTACCTTTCTTGCTCTTCCCAGAAAATTTCCAGGCTTTGAGTCTTGGGGTAATGGGAATCATGTGATTGTCCCTGGTCTAATCATTTCCAAGGGATAGAACGGGTTGATGAATTGACCTTTTTCTGTTGTTGGAACGAACACAAGACCATCAATGCCCCCGTCCTAACAACTTCATGACCGTAGACAGTTTACTTTCCCTCCTCTACTCTGGGGCTCTTTCTTTACGATGGAAGGAAAATGGGTATCACTCATCTTTAACAAATTAACAAAAAGCATCAAAACCATAGCGGACCTTCCTCCCTCCCCTAGTACCGAAGATTTCCACTCCTTTCCGCCTCCCCTAGGGATCTCTGTGGGCGGGGATTCTTCGTGAGTCGGCCTATCACTGAAATCCAGTTGTTCTCTGAGTCTCGACTCTGGTCTTCTTTGTCACCAGGAGGCCCAGAAGATTAACAATGGCTCGAGCCAGGCGGACGGCACCCTCAAGCCAGTGGACGAGAAGGAGGAGGCGGTGGCAGCCGAGGTCGGCTGGATGACCTCCGTGAAGGACTGGGCAGGCGTGATGATCTCTGCCCAGACGCTGACCGGCAGAGTCCTGGTGAGTCCCGGCCCCTCGTCTGCTGAGAGCGTGTGTGTGGAGCGGCTTCCCGCGGGGTGTGAGGTTCTGGGTCTCAGGCCGCTGCTGCTGGAGCGGCCAGCACCAAGCCTGATGCTCCACTGGGTAGGGTTCCTCGGGCAAATCTAAGCTGGCAGTTAGAGACACGGAGAGCTGGGACTGTGGTCTCCAGGGAAGGTCTGCTTAGCCCTCTCTCTTAGCAGGATTGACGCACGCGCACACACACACATGCATGTACATGCACACACGTATAGGACAGAGCAGGACTGTGTGGAGCTAAAGAAGTCAAGGAAGCATCTACCAGAACCTGTCGAGGGCCCCAAGGCCCTGGGTCCTGGCGTTCTGTGAACACATGTTCCGTGATGCTCTGGGAGTGTCACTTCTGTCCTCTGGTTGCATCCTGTCTGCACTGTGCGAGCCGGATCCTGCCCTGCCAGCCGTCCCGTCATGCTGGTGTTGAAATCCATGGCTGTAGCTCAGTCCGTTGGACTCCAGGCCTTGCTCAGGTGCCCTGGTTTCTGCTGAGGGGCCACTTGGGCCGTCTGCAGCTAAGGCTCGTACTGCCCCTTCTGGGTGGAGTTTGTTCTTCACTCTGATGTGTCTGGATGGAGCTTGGCTGTACTGGCTGGCCTCATGAGCCCCGGGTTTGGCACAAGGACTGTGGGCGGACAGGCCTGGGGCTGAGCAGCACCTGGGACGTGCTCTTTCATGTGGCCTCGGGTAGTCTTGGGGCCTTGGGACCCTGGTCACACCCACCAGGATCCTGTGCCTGCTCTTAGTATCCCACCCAGCCCTGCCTACTTGCTTTCTTGGGTCTGCTTGGGCCTTGGGACTTCCTGGAAATGAAGATGCAACTAGTGACATCTCACTGTGACTCCGGAAGCTGTTTCTTGTGTGCTGCCCTTCCTTGGCCCGCAGCAAGGGCCAGGCTGAATAGGGCCTTCGTGGCTCAGTGCGTCAGGGGTCAAGCAGAAGCTCTGTCATACCTCGATTGCTCCAGGCAGAAGCTCAGTGAGGAGGGGACTCCAGAGGAGGGAGGTGGTGAGAACTTCACATATCAGAGTCCCTCTTGGGGAGAATCCTGTGTTGTTGGCAGGAACAACATTATACACTGTCAGTCTTATACTATCTGTGGGGAAGTGGAGGCTGTGGGGAAGCGGAGACGCAGGCCAAGCCACCTTCCCACAGGACAGGGCCGAGGGATCCACTGGGAACTTCGTGTCCACAGACCCCATCCTCCCCAGCCCAGTGTGCTTCTGTGTCACAGCTTCCTGGCTGAAGACAGAGCCTCTTCTTTTCCAAGCCACCAACTGTCTCCTTGCCTGAGACCTGTTGACGTTGCTGCAGTGGAGCCAGCTGGGTCCGGAGGCCTGTGTGCCCGACTCTCTTCACCGTTGGGTGTGGAAGCCGCTCTGCCCAGGCCGCCCTGCCTGGATCTGCAGGGTTCTTTGGAAGAAGTCCCTCCAGGCCTCCCGGGGCCCTGTAGGCACGACTGGCCTGCCACTCAGGGAGCAGGTCTGTGCACTCTGGGTGGCAGCTCAGGGCCGGCAGAGCACACTTCCCACGGAGCCCAGCACCCGCTCTGCCTGTTCCGAACCCAGCGCTGTGTTTGTCTTGAGCTGTGCAAATGCTTGTCCCTGCAACAACGGGGCCTCAGTGAGACTAGGTGCCAGGCTGTTCAGTTTCCCTTTTCAATTTTTAATTTTTTTTCCTTGACGTGTGGTCACGAGCTTGGCCTCCACATCTGGGCCCCTTTCTCACCTGTCTAATTGTCACGGTGGGAGTCTAGAGGCTGGATGTGTGGGGAAGATCCCACCTGGGGACGGGTTTGCCAGGACGGTCGGCCGGCCGCAGGAGAACTGGAGGGTCCCGAGCAGACACTCCTTTCTTTTTCACCTGCACCGCCTCGGGCTAGGCTCAGGGTGCACAGCAGGGAGCAGCAGCTCTTCAGAGTGTGAAGTATTTATATTGCTGAACTAGATAGGAAGCGATAGAGTTCTATTTAAAAAATGACAAATGATAATCACCACTCACCAGGTTGTTTTATAGTTAACACCTGGAGCCTCATCAGCGAGTGATGGAATTCCCTGACCCAGTGGCTCCAGTCCCAGAGGAGCCTGTTTGCTTTTTCTGCCCTGGCACAGGACAGGGAGACTGGTGGACCAGGTTTCCTCTTTGGTGCCCGTGGCTGAGAGATTCCGTGCCAAAGCCAATAGCATGCTGCCAGTGGGTACTGCTTCCACTGTTTCTTTCTGAATTAAAAAAAAATTATTTTCTGATTGTAAAAGCCGCTGGCCTCCTGTGGCTGCATATTCCACATCCATGCGTACGACCAGCATGTATCCCGAATGTTGCGGGCTGGATCAGGTGTGTAGTGAGCAGGAAGAACCTTGTTTTCTTGCTTCTTTTCCCTTCTGTGATGCCGTCTAACAGTTATTTACAGAGCCTTTACATTGTATCAGTGTTGCTAGTAACCTGGGGAAGACATGACATAAAGGACCACAGAGGGTATGGGTAGTTTATGCGCAAGTTCTGTGCCCGTTATATAAGGGACGTGAGCACTCCTAGATTTTGGTGTCCACAGGGAGTCCTAGAGCTAATCTCCTACAAGTCTTGATGGACAACTATAAACCAGTAAGCATTTATTTTAGAATTCTGCAACACTGGTACATTCCACTTGAGGACATAGTGTTGGCCCACCCTGAAGGACATTTCAGGATAGCAGTAGGTGTCATCAGGACTTCTCCCACCTGTCCGGGTGTTGTTGAGACCGTTTACTACATCTCCCAACATCCCCTTTCCACACGCACCCGTGAGACGTGGGCCTTGCACCAGAGGTCACGGTCCTCCGCGAATACCCAAGGAACACTGTGAAGGAGGAAAGGAGTCATGTTTCTCTAATGGTGGCCATAAATAGCCATGGTGCCTTGTGTTCCAGTGAAACTTTATTTGCAGTTACAATTGGTGGGCCAGATTGGTTTAATAAGCCATTGCTGGCTGACTCCTGGTTTAGTGCATCCCTTTATTTATACACAAATGGAAAGGTATGTACGGAGAGAGCCCAAGGTTGTATAGTACCAGAGAACCTCTTTATAAAGAGGGAAGTCAGAAACACGCAAACACACCCAGGGATAAATACACACTCACACTCTCACCATCGGCACCTAGTTCCTGAACATTCATGTTCATTTCCACATATTCTCAGAGCTACTATCTTCCCCAGGGAAAGTATTTCTTGTGGCCGAGGACAGCGTCCCTTAACAGTGTGAGTTATAGCCACACTTACTGAATCACCCCACAACCTCTTCACAAATTCAGGGTCTTGTGCTTCTGTTTCCAATCTGCTATCACCAGTGAAGTTACCCTTGAGCAAAGAGAGGGCGTTTAGCATTCCTCTTTTTAGTTATTTCCCCAATTTGCTTCTGCTACTACGTTTGAATATTGCTCCAGGAAATGTACACATCTAATTCCATGAAGCAAAAACATTTGCTGCTTGCTTTAAAGTCTGGAGGATGGTTTATCAAGGAAGGAGAAACAGAACAGAGTCTCTCCTTTATCTTTCTAAATATGTCACATGTGTGGCATTTTGGATTCACATTAGGTACACAGCCTGGCTCATTTTATTTTTATCTCTGAGGGCCCGAAAGGAAATACGCATCAAGTGTGCCTTTTGAAACGGAATAACCTATTGGTTGAATAGTGTTAAATAGATGTCCTTCATTGCCGGGCTGTTTGCACATGAGATTGGACTGGTTGAACCCAGCGAGGTGCATGCAGCCACGTGCTTACTCGAGTTTGTGACATTCGCTGCTGCGACCTCCTGGTAGGCAGCTCCCCTTCTTTGCTTTCTCAGGGGCTCCTGGTGGGGGACTCACACACAGCTTGCGTTTCTGTCTCACCCTCTTTTCGTCTCTTCTGGGCTGCTTCTTTCTTGTATTTTTGGCAAATCTATATAAAATCCTTATGTCATCCTCAGTGCTCTCTGGAAGAAAGTCCAGAGGGTTCTTAGGACTGTATTTTTAGTAAGCGTGGCCCACAGTGAGCTAGTATGCCCTCCTCTCTGTGCTACCGGGAGTCCATTGAGGTTTTATTTAACACCTCCAGGGGAAGCTTTGGTTCAGAGGGACTGTGGGGTAATTCCCCACGAGGACTTAGAAATTCATTTTATCCTGTGCAGCAATACAGAGTTCTTATGTTGGGTATAAACAAAACAAAACAAAAAAAATCAAAGAAAAAATATTACATTTTTATACTATTAAACATATTTTGTCTTCATTTGATGGAAGATGCAGTAGATTTGCGGTAGGTTATTTATGATCCAGCATCATTTGCGCAGATGAAAAAACATGAGTCAGAGAAGCAACTGCACTGAGCAAACTCCCACAATCAGTAGTGAGCTCCCCATCGGGGGAGATGTTCAAAGAGAGGGAAGGGGACCTTCCTGCATTTGGTTCAGAGAGAGGGAGGGGACCTCCCTTCATTTGGTGGTGCAGTTGCTGACACTTGGTCAAACTTTACTTCTTTTTAAGTCAGGGTCTCATTACAGAGTTCATGCTCACTCACTGTACAGCCCAGGCTGGCCTTGAATGTCCAGCCATCCTCCTGCCTCAGCCTCCCGAGTGCTGGGGAGACAGGCATGAGCCACCATGCCTGGTGCTCCTTGGCTTTACTTAGGTTGCACAGGATACTAGGCCCAAGAGATGCTGCAGGATAGATGCAGTTCCCCGGGGACGTGAGTGGACTGCTTTTCTTGGTCCCCCGCCCTCCAGATTGTCAATGCAGAGAGCAGAGAAATGCTCCTGGCAGTCCAGAGGCCAGCAAAGAGAAAGAGTATTTTGCCCAGCAATTTCCATTCGCGTCTTGCCATGGGATGGTTTCTTTGTTGCTAGCTAGGGATCCGCTGGTTACAAGTCATGCGCCACCGGGCTTATCATCTCTTTTGTATGGCTGTGGAGCTAAGAAGGGTTTTATACTTTTTAAAATGGGTTTTCAAAAAAAAAAAAAAAGCCCACAGGAAGAATAATTTGTAACATTTTAAAATTATTTGCAATTCAGATTTCAGTGCCCACAAATAAAGTTTTATTGGAACATAGCAGTGCTTGCTCATTTAAATATTGTCTGCGGCTGCTTTCTTAGACACATGACGATGCAGAGGCGAGTAGTATCCACAGACTTCTAGACACTCATAGCCAGAAAGGGTTTCTGTCTGGCCCTCTAGGGAAAGCCTGCCACCGCCTTGTCACTGTAGGTACACCTTCCTTAAGTGGCTGTGGGACGTGTTCCGAGCCTACTCAAGGTCCAAGGTCAGGATAAGATGGGAAGGTGCCCCCTTCCCACAGGGCCTTGGCCGACTTTCCCGACCTTTGCTAGTTCTTGCAGTAGAGATGGGGCGAGAGGCCAGAGGCAGCAGGGCCCTACGTTCCCAGCAGGTTCCCAGCAGGGCTTAGCGAATAAGCAGGACGTTCTCTGCCTCCCAAGTTCTGGGGAAGAGGTCTGCGAAAGGGGTGGCAGGCTCACTGGCCTGCCCTTCTGCAGTCCCCAAACCCTGGGCTCCCTGGCAGCTCAGAGAGTCCAGCCCTTAGCACGGAAAGGACCCCACAGGCCGGTGCCTCGGTCCACACCAACTCCTGCTCTGTGTGCCTGACTCTCCAGGCATTCTGTAAAGGGCAGCTGTTAATTTTTTTTTTTTTTTTTTTTTTTTGGCTTTTTGAGACAGGGTCTCGCTTTGTAGTTCAGGCTGGCCCTGAGCTCACTCTGGTGCCCAGGCAAGCCGCCGCGAACTCAGCAATCCTCCTGTCTCTGCCTCCCCAGTGCTGGGATTACAGGTGTGAGTCACCACGTCCGGCATTGCGGTATGTGGTGTTGATTGTTGGTGGGCGTGTCTCCACGCCCAGCCATTCTATGTGGTTACCAGGGATCGAACTCAGGACCTTGCGCTTGCGAGGCAGGCGCCGGAACCACTGAGCTAACCCTCCGGCCCGACGGTGGTGATTTTTGTAACCATCTCGGTGAGCCGTCACCACATTCAGGAGGAAGTGGCTGGTTTAGAGACTCACAAGCATAGGGAATGGAGAATAAATCCTCTCCTGGGGCTGAGATGCAGCAGCCTCAGACCTCCCCAAACCGGCATCCTCTCGGAGGCCTGAAGAGCGCGGGCGCAGCCCTTCGAGCGTTCGGGTCCCCTGAGAGGCCCTGCCTGGATCCAGCCGATTGGCTGGGCCTGCTCTGAGTTCGCACTTCTTTCAGGCTCAGCAGGCTGGGTCCCTCCTCCGGCAGCTCCCGCCAGCCTGACTCACCCTTGTCAAGTCAGCCAGGAAATTCCCACTTCACACAGCCTCGCTGAGTTGCCGGGCCGGAGGGCCACTGGCTTCTCACTGGAGCTGTATGTTGTGGGCATGTGTCACAGGAAATGCTTTGGCAGGCTGACAGATGAGCCTGGTAGGAGGAGGAGGGTCCGGTGCGCCTGCTATGGTCCCAGCGCCCAGCCGTGCCTGGGTGTGCAGCAGGATTGACAGGGCAGAGACAGGCTGGTTTCACACAGCACGACAGCACCTGTAGACAGGGGTGTGTGTGGGGGGTTGTTCAGTACCCGCTTAGCGAGTAGTGACCACAGAGTCCTCAACAGATGGCTACATCTCCAGACAAGAGAGACACGGAGTCCACTGTCCCTGGCTGTTCGGAGCTCTTCTGCCTTCCTGGCATCCCAGAATGCCACCCACGGCACTGGCACATGCCGCTCACGGCAGTGGACACCGATTGGTGCTTCCAGAAAAACCTGCAAAGTTCAGTCATGCAGGATGTGGAAAGTGGAAACGTGCTTGTGTTTGATAGATCTTCTGGGTGGCCAGCTTTTTAAAGCAGAGGTTGGAGAAAAATCAGAGCCAACGATCCATTACTCCCTGAAACAGGCCCAGGAGCGCACCTTGGTCTCATATCCCGTGCACTCCTGGTTCCTGTGGATCCCACGGGCCGTAAAAAATAGGTTTATATACTGATACTAACCTGCCATCCTCTATACTTCCCTCCTTCCTTCCCATCTCTCCTTTCCTTCCTTTCCAACCAGTAAAATCGGGCGCCCCCTGGAGGCGTTGTAGGGAATAGAATGCCTTTGGACCTCAGCACCTTGGGCTGCGTTTTCCTGCCTAGCTGTCCCCACAAAGGCCTTTAGAGGCTGCGGGTGGCTTAGCCATCCCTGTTTGTCAGAAAAATATCCCGGAGGGCTGAGAGTCTCCCTCGAGCCTCCATTTAAGCTGGGAGAAACTTTGTTTGGTGACGAGACTCAAAAATAGAGACGAGAACTATGACAAAGTGTCAGCTTTTGTTGTCGCCAGGAAGCACGTGCCCTGCCAGTCACACCCGGGACCACACACAAGCTGACGTTTCCGAGTTTAGTGCAGCGGGCTATGTTTAGGAGGAGGCAGACGGACGCGTGCCTATGGGCTCTCGACATCCCAATTTGGTGCCTAGAAGCCCCATTTTTTTTTTAGAGTCTGGGTTCAGAATAAAGCTCTTTTCTTCCTCCCCAGAAAAACAATGATTTTTCTGCCAACAGAAAGCTACCATTTGCCCTGAAAATTTTATTGTGAGAAATACTCTCTCCTGTCTGAGTGGTGAGGGAATGAGGACATGAGAGTCGTTTCTTTGTCTTTCTCAAGGAATTAGGGCACTTGATAACTCAATTTAACACACGGAAGACTCACCTGGTTAAATTACAGTTCATCCAGTGGGCCTGGGGCTGACGCAGGAAGTATAATGGAGGTGAGAGGCCAGGCACCTGGTTCCCAGGGCGCAGATCTACAAAGGCACAGTCTTGCCCGGGGCATCAGCCTCCTCCCTGGGCAAGAGGACTCTCGGCCTTCTTTGTTTATGGGAAGTGAGTCCATTTAATACTCCCCACTCTTTAGTGTGAAGCAAGTGTCCTAAGGAAACAGGAAATGGCTCAGGGCAAAGGAGAGAGGAAAAGAAGACCTTTTGCCCACACCACTTTGCTTTAAACTCTCTCTTCATTTATGCTAAAAATACTTTGAAATGGGGCCAGAGATTTAGCTCACTGGTTCTGGTGCCTCCCCAGCAAGTGCAAGGTCCCTGGTTCAATCCCCGGTAACCACATACAACAATACCAGGCATGGTAGTTCACACCCACTGGCAGTCAGTAACACATATCACAAATGCCAGGGTTGGTGACTCAAACGTGTAATCCCAGCACTCGGGAGGCAGAGGCAGGAGGATTGCTGAGTTTGAGGCTTGTCTTGGCTACAGAGTGAGCTCAGGCCCAGCCTGAACTACAAAGCAAGACCCGCCTAGCCCCGGCAGGCATGGGGTCTGGAAGAAGTCCAGGGGTCTGGACCGTTTCCCTTGTTGTTGAGTGAAAGCTTATTATGAAGCATGGCTTGGGGAGTCTCTTCAGAGCTAATGGTATCAGCTGAGCTGTCTGACTGTGCTTGGGTCCCAGGGGTGGAAAATAACTCCCTGCGAAGAAAAGCAGTTGTTTCCAGGAGCTGCTTACTCCCCGGGCACCTGTGTGGGCTCCCTAAGAGGCCGCCGCGATGTTACCATCTGTCTCCCTCTCAGCCAGGAGCTGGGCCACTTGGTGTCTCAGCCACCTCAGGTCCGTTGCAAAGAAAGCTCTGATGTGAAAGGGAAACTCGTTTCTTCCCCTCCGCTCACACAGTGCATGTGGCTTTCTGGGCCTTGGCATTGGTGACAGAGTTCGCGATCAATTTGAGATGTGAGGGGGGAGAGATGAGAATCACTTTTATCTGAGAAATGCAGTCGGCGGAAAACTGTGTTCTAATCCTAGCTTCACTGTGACCTTTCTAGGTAACCTTGGAGGTGTCAGTTCTCCAAGGCCCTGGTGAGGGCCAGGGATGAATTGAGGGGGACCAGCAGTTTGTTCTCTTGCAAACTGTCTCTACATTTTCTCATTCTTTTTACTCTGGGTCAGAAAACACAGCAAGCGTTCACCTCAGACTTCCAGTGCCCTTGGCTCTGTGCCAGGCAGTAGGAGGAGGCACACGGAAGAATAATTCTCTGCTCACTGCGGGAACAACTGGAGAGAAGCACAATAAACAGAGAGCACCCCCCCACCCCCGGCCCTGCCTGGGACTGTGGTTCATTCGGACTAAAATTTTAAACTATTTTGTGGTTACCTAGCCCTGTGAGATAGGGCTGCTGCCTCTGACTCTGTCCCTAAGGTTCTTTAACCTTCCCAACCCTCTCCCATGTTGGAGCTTACTGTGCAGAAAAAGTGGGGGGACCCTATAGGCAGAAGCTTCTAGATGAATGTGGAGTTGACAAGAGGAGGGGCCATGGGGGAGGGGCCATGGTCTCGCCCAGAGGAGGTGGCTTTTTACAAAGCCCTTCTTGGGAATCCATCAAGCACTTGGACACTGTTGAAGGAGTCATGTTCCCACTTCAGATCAAAGTACCATGATGCCCTGGGCCCCCATACTGACCTGAAGAGCATCCTTCCGGTTGAGCAGCCTCTTTCAAAGGAAGATCCCACGTGAGAGAAATATCTTGTCTGTTGTGTTTTCAGTGCTACTTTGACTGGACTGTGGAAACAGAAAGTCATTACAGCCCTGAAAATCCATTCCTCCTCCAGAGGCAGAAGTAGCCTATCACACTGTACCGGGGAATGCTTTGTGCTTAAATGGCACACTTATTTAAAATAATGACCACCACAGATACTTGGAAGGGGCTGTGGAATGAGGAAACATTATTATTATTTTGAGACAGGATCTCGCTTTGTAGTTCAGGCTGGCCCTGAGCTCACTATGTAGCCCAGGCAAGCCTGGAACTCAGCAATCCTCCTGCCTCTGCCTCTGCAGTGCTTACAGGCATGAGCCACCAGGCCGGCACTGTGGTGTGTGGTACTGATTGCTGGTGGGTGTGAGTCACCACACCCGGTATTGTTGTATGTGGTTACTGGGGATGGAACCAGGGACTTTGAGTTTGCTAGGCAGGGGCTGGAACCACTGAGCTAATAAATAAATAGTCGTTTTAAATTTCTGGAGCAAGGTGGCAGACTTGGGGGGCTGGCAGCAGCTCACCCCAAGGAGGCTGGCTGCAAATTTATAGCCAGATACCAGACGCCCTGGATGCCCAGTGGATTTCGTGTTGCATGGATTTCTCAAATAAAGCTTCCTTTTAGTCTAACTTCCTAGATGAGTTTTAAAAAACAACCCCAGCACACCCTCAGTGGGCTGTTTTGAATGGTTCCAATTCAATTAACATGATTTAAATGAAGACTGTCCACAACCTTGGGAAGGGGGCTGGACCCTCCCTTCGGTGCTAAATTACAAAAATGTCACCATTCCAGTGCTCTCACGGCACTCTGCAGATCCGAAGCTCTGCCTGGTTTTCTCCCAGGAGTCTGTGCGCTGGAGACGTTTCCATAGTCCCTCGGCCCCGAGGGAGCTGTGTGCTGGGGGCTCGGGGGATGTCTCACTGAGCGAGCCTTGCAGAAGCAGTTCCCACGTACACACAGATGCAGCTCTTCCTCCCCGGCAGAGATGGAGAGATCAAGATAGAAAGAGCAGAAATAAATCAGTCACCAGTTTCTCTTTCATTTAACTTTCTTTCAGAAACAGCCTCTGGTGCTAATTACTTCTGCTGTAGATTTTGTCACCCTCCAAATCACCCCCATCCTTTGCCATAGGTGATATATTTTAGAGATGCAAAAATGACGAGGAAAACAACCCGCTTTCCTGAAAGATAATTTTGTGTACATTAAACAGACACGTTAAGATATTTATAAGAGAGCTGTTTGTTCTCAGGAGTCTGGAGAAAATCTGAATTTCTAATTCTGGGCTCTTTAATAATTTTCAAAAGAACTGAGGGCAATAATTAAACGTCTTTGAACTTCCCTGGGCGATCTTCTCTTCCCTGATCTGAGCGCATTTGAAAAGGGATAGAATTCACTACCTCGATGAAACCCTTAGGAGAACAGTGGGGACATCATGAGCCCGAGGAGGCTCGGTTCTGCAGAATGGGGGGATCTAAGGAAAAAAGGCTCAAAAACAAATGTGCAAGGTCACTTTTGCTGAACCACGAGCCTTCCCACCAGTTCTTGTTTTACAACCTTGGCCACCGAGTCCTGGAAAGCCCAAAGAGAAAGAAAGGCAAGGGTAGCACCTCGCTAAGGATGACAAACACTGTTTATAGCCATCGTCCTGAGGATTAGAAGAGGTCTAGTCTGGATGGTGAACAGGTTCATTTTCTGGGCTCATTCTGCTTGGCTGGTGGTGCCAGAGAATGGTTTGCTGCAGATTCAGGGCTCAGTCGCAAAGACCCATGGGAGCTGTGCTGTAATGAATGTTGTGATGGACCAGTGATGCCAGCGAGGGCTTGAGAGGTGGCAGGCCCGTGGTAGTTATGCCTTAGCTCTTTGTTCTCCATCACATTTCCCCACTGTTTTCATCCTGTACGAGTGAGGTGGGGCTTGGCCAAGATTATACAGTCAGTCCCCGGCGGTGTGTGGATTAGCACCCATGTCTCTGGACCTTCTCCAGTGTCCTACAGCCCAGGTCCATAGGTCAGAGCTCATAGGAACGGCAGAGTTGCCATTTCCTGGGTGAGCCTTCCCTTTTCTTCTTTCTCTTCTTTCACGTTGCAGATTGACTTCAGATTTTTCCATCTGGAGACTTTCTTTAGTGTTTCAAGAATCACCGTGGTTTCAGAGCCACGGTGATTTTACTGACAGAGAAGTACGCATCATCTTCCCGTTTGTTATGTCCACTCTCAAGATGCTCTTAGCAGGCAGCCACACTGGTCTCAGGCCTCCTCCTGCGAAGTGCCCTCCCAGCCCAATCCTGGGGTTCTGCTCTTTCATCTCTGCAGATGGCTTTGATGCCCCGTCAAAGCCTGTGGTGGGGAACGGGCATCATCGTCTCCTTCCTTCACTCCCTCACCTCCGATTTCTTCCAGTTTTTCCCCCTTAATGTTCTAGCTCCTCAGCTATTCATGCTCACATCTTAGTCGCTGTGCTTCCAAGGCAAATCCATCTTGCCTCGGACCAAAGGCCTTTGCAGCTCTGACTTGAATTTCAAAGTCTGCCTGAGTTGCAGGGAGGGGCAGGGGCCAAGTCCCTAGTCTCATCCTGGGAGCCATAAAAGTTTGCTAAGAGTTTCTCACCTCCATCAAGATGAAAATGGAATTGCATGACTTCAGCTGTGAGAGATAAATAACAAGGCAGAGTCCAGCTTCTGTCAAAGCTAAGTTCTCTTTTCAGGTTTTATGAGTCCACTTTCCCTCTGCATGAGTCCACTTTCCCTTTGCCTCTGCATCTGCCTCATTGTGATACTGGACAAAACCTTCTCCAGGAATTGGGGCAACACTGAGATGGGGTGGAGGATTTCAATTGCTGAGCAGGGACAACAGCTGATTAGGTCATGTTCTTGGGGTGTAACTTACTCTCCAAATCCTCAATTCTTGCTCCTCCCTTTTCAACCCATTGAGAATCGGAAGTGGATGCCCATTAGCTAGGAGATCCGGGCTGGCTTTAGATTCTACAGTTGTAATTTATTGGACACTATAACCAACTGAAACTGTGGTTTGATGTCCAAGGCTTGCTTTCCAATTAGAGGTGGGCATGTTTTTTGTTGTTGTTGGGATTAAAGTTGCCATCTTAGCTTCAGAAACTGGCCACATACAAGTAGGAATGTTGCTTGTGTTCCCGTGGGGTGCTCAAGTGGAATTTCCTGGAAACCTGTGTTGTGGGGAACCCACATGGTGTTCCAGAGGCTGAGTGGTGTCATCCAGCCTGGGCCGGTTACCGTGCCTTCTGTCATCCGACAACCTCGGGAGGGTGAGCGGGGAAGCGGAATCACAACTTCCAGACTCCGTCAGTTGAGAAGCTTTTCCCCCTTATTATGGAAGTTACAGGCATTTATATAGAGCGGCTCAGGATGTGATTGGATGAGAGGGAGGGAGCAATGCTTGCGGCGGGGTGTGATTAGGCGCAAGGGTGGAAGTAGCATTTAGCATTGTATGATTGGTCTGTGTCACCTGTGTCATCTGTATCTGTAGGTTGCTATGGTTTTTTAAAGGGGTATGGCATCTTTTTGTCCACCAGGAGAGAGAGAGACAGAGACAGAGACAGAGACAGACAGAGACAGACAGAGAGACAGAGACAGAGACACAGAGAGAGAGAGAGACAGAGAGAGAGAGAGAGGTGGAAGCACCTGGAGAAAGGCTTGGCCACAGTGTAGGTGCCCAGACTTGCTTCTGACTGAGGCAGTTGGGGAAAAACTGACAGCCACCCAGTCCCGTGGATTTGCCCTTGCCATATCCTTCTCTTGGATTTCTTCCCTAACAGCTTCTACATCTCTTCCTCTTCTGCCCCATCTTCTTCAGTCCATCTCGCCTGCCGTTACCAGATGAATTTTCCCCAAAGCCCACTTGTCCCAGGTTTCCTGGTGTCTCTGAGGCCTTCAGTGCTTCCCATGGACTGAAGCTCATACTCCTGATGCGGACGGCCAGGGCTTAGCATCCTTAGATTCTCTCTACTTTTCCAAACAGTCTTCCTTTTCTTCTTCTCTATGCACTTTATCCTGCCTTGTCATTAGGATAGTGCACAGCCTTCCCTTCCTCTGAAACCCACCCACCCTGTACACTTGTGCACAGGTGGGTAGGAGGCAGCACAGCGGAGTGGGTAGGAGCTTAGTCTGTGGAGCCCGATTGGCTGAGTTTGACCTTGGCTTTACCATATACTACTTGGGCCAGGGACAGAGGACAGTAATAGTACTTGGATGCTGTTGGGTAATTATGAAGATTAAATGACCTAAATATAGTGCATTGAATGGTAGCTGGCACTGACTATTATGTAATGTGTTTGTTAATCAACTATAGAAAAGTACAAGTTACTTAAGAATAAGAAACATGCATTTTAGTTTTATAATCCCTTTTTGTCTTGTACTAGGAGTCTGAACCAGATTCCTGTGGAAGTGACATGGGGAGGGAGAAGAGAGAGAGAGGGACAGACAGACAGACAGACAGAAATATATGTGAAACATTTTGCCTTCTTTGCTTGGCACTTGATAATCACAGTGGAATAAAATATGGGCTCTATATTCAGTGTAAGCCAACGTCTAAACATGTTAACTATAATTACAGAAGATGGATGTTCATTTCATGGTAGTACAGATTAGGGAACCAAGGGACAGAGTTTTTATAATTCAGGTGAGATATATGTGCAGTAGACATCAGAGCAGGAGTCTTGTAACTTGACGGCTACAGTCCCGTGTGCTGTGTCACAGGCTTCTCATGGACGAATGAGTGAAGGGGGACCGAGTGTGTAAAGAGTGAATTAGGAACGTCCTGAAGACAGTGGCTCCAGAAAAGATCACAGCAGGGAGCTGCCCAAGAAGATAAGCACGTTCCTCAGGTTGGGCGGGTGCCCTGACACTCAAGCCATAGCCCTGTGTCCAGTGGGACCTTGGGTACCGTGGTCACATGGGGCAGCTTCCTGGCTCTCTTTCCAAGGACTCTCACTGATGCTTTCACACCTGGGCAGCCTCCAGCCATTTTTTTCTGTGGCAAGGATGATTTTCTTTCCTTTCCTTTGGGAGATACCTGGGACAAAAGGTGGATGTGACTGGACAGAAAAGCACAAAATTATTTCCTCTTTGATCTGCTTTCATCATAAAGGGTCCGTTCGGAAGGTTTCCATAGGGACAGGGACGATGGCCCTCCACTGGGCTTCATGAGCTTCATGATCGTGAGTGATCAAGGCACCAGGGAAAAGTCTGGAGTGAGGTTGGCTGGTTTCCATAGCAACCGCTGCCCCCCCCCCCCACTTCCCTCTTGCCATGTAAGTGAGTGTTTATTTATCATTGCTTCCACCCACGAGTGCTGGAGTGGGTCCGCAGGTGTCATCTCCACCTCCATCGCTGAGGTCAGTCTCCCTTTGGAGATATATCCCACAGCCAGGTGAAGCAGAAAGCAACAGAATTTGCTCCAGTAGGACAAGCTCTCCTTGAGGCTCCGGACCTCGTACCATCTGTCGGCGTGATGATGGTGATGCTGGTCCGGAGTTGGGGGACTCATGCCCCATTAGTCTCCTCGCGTGAGGCACCGCTGTCCCAGAGCACTGTTTGTGACACGCAGGCCTTCCTAAACACGTGGCTTGCTGCTCTCCCCTGGCCACGCCTGGGAACTGGCCGAGAGGCGGAGCCCGGGAAATCCTAGACGTGGGTTGAGCATAGCGGCTACTGAGCACTGGAGATGTGGCTGGCTGGAACTGAGATGTGCTGTGAAAAGGCGATGAGACTTCTAATACTTCTCATTCGGATTTGATCTTAAAATGATGATGTTTTAGGTGGATGAGTTAAACTACATTATGAAAATTAATTTCACCCATTCTCTTTTTAAAAATGTGCCTCTTAGTACAGTGGGGGGATGTCCACACAACAATGCCAATGCACTTAAAACTGCTGAACTATATATTTTAAAATGGTACATTTTGTTATGCACATTTTACTCTGACTAAAAGAAAGCACAACAGATGTGGAGAAAAGGAATCATCTCTTCTGACTTCCTCTTTAGAAAGAAGGCTGAACTGTGTGCCCAGAAGCACCCAGCCCACTCCCACACTTACCTCCCTGGCCAGGACTGAATCCTCTGCTTGGTTTAAACCAATTGCTGGCACAGGAAAGAGATCCCAGTGGGTCTCTCAGGGGGAGGAAGTCTACCTAGACATGGGCCAGGCTGCTTGGGGTGAGTTATCTGCACCCTCAAACAGATTCATATTTCTCTGAACTAGGAAGGAGGAACATGGAAAGAGAAAGAAAGAAAGAAGAAAGAAAAAAGAAAGAAAGAAAGAAAGAGAGAAAGAGAGAAAGAAAGAAGAAAAGAAGGAGGGAAAGAAAGAGAAAGAGAAAGAGAAAAAAGAAAGAAAGGAAGGGAGAAAGGAAGGAAGAAAAAGGAAAGATGAGAGAAAGGAAAGAAAGAGGAAAGGAAGAATGAGAAAGAAAAGAAAAGAAAATTAATGTGTGTAAGCTATAGGTGAAAGCGAATTGACAGCTTCCCCACTTGGAATGATATTTGTCTTTAAATCTATTTTTAGTTGTAAAGTTATAATTAAATGTAGAAATAATACCTTGTAGAAAAATTAAGGTTAGGTTTATACATATGGCTTGCCTTATATTTCCTTTGGATAACACTTCTTTATAGCATTTGTAGTTAAACACATCACTGAGGCTATTCTCCACTTACAAACTCTGATGCTGAACTTGCTGTGTCTTGATAGCTTCATCTGTGTCATGATAGCTTCATCCATACAATAGAGATAACAGTAGAGGCTGCATCAAGGAGTGGTTGTTAACTGTAGTTAATACATGTGGATTACTTAGACAAACACGCCGAAGTTTATCACTCTGTAAGAACCTAACAAAGATCAGCTGGCCCCAGGATCTGCCTGGAGAGCAAGGGCCCTTCTAGGAGTCTCCAGATCATTGCTAACCTGTGCAGAGCGCTAGACAAGGGTACTGACCCCAAAGTACCTCTTTTAATTCACTGACCAGAGGGCCTGAGAAAGTTTTGATGGATGGGTCACCTCCATTCCGGGATGCCCTCTTCAGATGATGAAGGGTTTCTTGAGCCTCGGATCAGCTTTGTGGAAAAAAATACAGAAGGAAAGGAATGCCCATGAAGAGAAAACCCTTTGACAGGTGCTGCTTTATCTGTACAAGTATGAATTACTTGAATTTGAGCCTGTTGTGAACCCTCCTCTGGCTCCAGGATAAACAGCACTAGAGGCTGCTTGCCAAGGTCTTTGCCCTCAGAATCTCACTTTATGACCCTTTAAGGAATTACTGGCTGTCTAAGGGTGTTTCCAGGGTAACCAAGGGAAAAAGAACCTGGACTTCAAGTTGTTTTTAAGTCAGCCATTGATGAAAATAAAATAACAGGTGAATTGGTGATGGCCCACACACTTTTGGGGCTCAAGAGTACACAAGGAAGGATTTTTTTTGAAACTCCAGGCCATATGGATGTGTTTATTTTTGTCACTGAAGCTTAGGCCAAAATTATTGGATCTTGACAAAGTCTAGTATAAGTCAAATTGGTCTCTCTTATTAGAGAAATAAAATTTGTGTGCTAGAAGGTACAGCAAAGGCCTATGGATTTACCTTACTCTGTACAGAAGGAAACTGGCTTGGAGATGCAGGTGACAAGCATGTTTAACAGAAAAGTACCTCAATTTTAATTATCCCCATTCCCTGTCATCCATGTCGTTTGCTTTTCTTTAAATACTTACTTCTAATACACCACAGACGTGGCTTACTTCTTTTATTTGTCATCTGTCCTTCTGTGTTTCTACTAGAATCTAAACTAGGCCGTCTAAACCCAGGAATTTTTGTCTGTCTGACTCACCGCTGTGGGCTCAGCTCCTGGATTAGAGTAGGTGCTGAATGAATAGATCTATTGAATGAGTGGAGGGTTGGAATGAATCTCACTGGTCCACCTTGTAGAATGCAAGTCGTCCTTTGCTCATCAAATTCAGAGGCCTTGGCAGAGAAATAGAACAAGCCATTTCAAGCCCCAGTGGGGCTCTCAGGTCAGAATGGCAGGGTTGCCCAGCGCTACGCTATAGGTTGACTTTCTAAGAAAGAGGTCCTAAGTGTGGGCATGTAGTGTTTTTGCTTTTGAAGGGGAAACTTTATGTCCACCAGGCTACTTGAAGTGAAGAGCAGACAGGGGCAGTTGTTTGGGGAATCATTCTTGCAAAACCGTAGGTATTGTTCACATGGAGAGCCGGTAGGGCTTACTGGGTTAAGGGCTTACTGGGTAGGAGCAGGTGCAGCCTGTGGACAGATGTTAGAAGCAAAGCCGGGGAGGCAGAGTGTCCTCCCCTCAGCAGGCATTCACCTGGGCCTGCTGTGTGCTGGGCTCGGAGCTGGATTTGGGTCTGGGGCTTTTTAATTTAGTTTAACTTCATGTTTGTGTTCAGTCCTTGATTGTTCCCTCCAGACACCCAAGTAGGACATCTCACAACACTGTCCCGCTGACCCCAACTCCTGGACTCAAGTGCTTCTTCAGCTTTAGCTTCCTAAATAGCCCAGAATACAGGTGTGTGGCCCTGTGCATATTTAACTGACAAATAATAATTGCATCTGTTTGTGGAGTATAAAATAATGTGCTGTTTTGCTACATGTATGCAAGGTAGGACGATCAAATTAGGCTCATTAACATACTCATCATGTCAAACACTTATCCTTCTTTATGGTGAGACCATTTAGAAGAGAAGGTTTTTAAGTGATCTCACGCTGCTGGTCTATGGGTACATTTGAGGGAATAAGGATTGATGAGCAGGACCAGCGGGGAGAGAAGGACTCACATTTTCCGCCAGGTTCCTGAAATGTGTCTTAATTCCTTGCTAAGGAAGGCTGAGCTAGAAAGTTGCAAGTAGAAAGTCTCCAAGAAGCTCTGCTAAAGGCTTTAAGCAGTTTGTGAGGGAGATGAAGGAGGGAAAGGGACAACTGTGGTGGAGCCTCAGAATGAGTACCCGAACTTTGGAAGATGCTTCTCGATGGTAGAATTGGTTGGGCTTCTGAGGAAGACTCACCGGGGACGGTGGTGGCTGGAGCTGGAGGGCTCTGTGCAGAAACCCAAGTCAGGAACGGCCTTCCTCGGAGGGGATTGGAACTCCAGCTAATAAAAATGCTACTATTTATTAAGGATGTCCTAAGCCCCACATACAATCCCAGATGCTTTCCCGGGGTCATTTCACATCTCTGTTGTGGGCGTAGGTGCCATGTTTCTCCCTAGTCAATGGTGCCAGGAGGTGAGGAAACTGGCATGGGTAAGTGGAATCCTAATGGAAATGCTGACCCAAGTAGACGCTGAATGCTTCCTACTGAAAATGCCATAGTATGGCATTATGGGTCAGGGCACGGGTAATTGCTGGTCATGAACTGGGTATAGCTTGATGTGATTTTATCTCATTAAGATAGCAATTATCAAGGGTAACATATTCTTTACTATTACAGTTGTAAATCTGTAATAAAACTTTAAAATCTTTTACTGACAAGCTTTCTAAACCAGAGCTTCCCTTAGGAATATTTCTCATTGTACTGCTGTTGTTCAATTGATGTCTTTCTGTGTGTCGGTGTCTGATGTTCTCTTTACAATCGTATCTTGGCCTGTTTCTCCCTCTTTTCTGTTTTCTCATTGTCTTTCATATTTATCTAGCTGTTTTCTTTTCCTCTTGAATAATAATAACCCAAATATCCATTAGCATTCCTTAAATGCCTATGAAAAAAGAATTCAAGTGAGTTCTTTTTGCTTACCAGGTAAAAGAGAATTCAGTGCTTTAATTTAGTGGCAGTTGAAAGTTGAATCAATTTACTTAATATCAGAGAAATATTTGGATTTCCCCCTGGGGAGGGGTGATGGAGAAGCTGCCCCATGGGCCCTGCAGCAGTTCTGTGAAGCCCTGTGTGTGCTGGCACAGCAGGGTGCACATCCTGCCCGGCAGGCTTCTCTGGAAGCCTGTGCTCCCGAAAGAGGTCATTCCCCACTTCTAGGAGGGTGGTCAGGCCTCTGCTTCCCTCCTGGGAAGTGAGTTTCTGTTGTCTGTTTGCTAGCAGCTTGGTGCTGCCCCTTCCGTGCAAGGGCCTGTGCCCATGAGAGGCCTTCCTTAGTGGCTGAGTGTCTGCAGATGGTGCTGGGAAGGCATTCTCTGCAGGTGCTCGTGGATGCTGTGTGTCCTGAAGGTCTCCCCATGGCAGCTGCTCAGGAGCCCCAGGCAGATCCCTAGTCCTCGACTGTCTCCCGGGCAGCCCACGAGGGCTCTGCCAGCATCCCTGCTCTGCTGAAAAAGCAAGTGAGACTGAACTCTCAGGGATCACACAGCCAATGGGGAAGATCCCAGGGGACATGCCCCGCCCCCACCCCATCCGGCTCCCAGGACAGCCAGCGCACTGCCCTTTCCTGCATCCAAATCGCCTTTGACGTGCGAGGCAGAGCCGTGGGGTGGACCAGTGAGATTCAGTTGGGGCCCTCAGGCAGTGTCCCGGCCCGATCCTATTCCTCGCACTCATACAGACACCGATGTACGCCACCTCTTGGGAAGTCTGTGCGTGCCAATTCACCGGCAGCCACCGATCCCTACAGCTTGCAGGGAACTCACCGATGTACCCACTAAACCCAGTCGGAAACATGGCTTTCTCTCTGCTGTTGTGTGTGTGTGGGGGGGTTGTAGTGGAGGTTTGCAGTGGCCTAAGTCTCAGGAATCTGGTGATTTTTTTGTGTCTACTGAAGGTGAGGCTGGCATCAAAGCCAGGCTTGGAAAATACCCAAAGATGGCTTTGGCCAGCCTTCTTGGGGTCCGTTCCACTCCACGACCTGCCACTTAATCAAAGGACCAAGGATGTGTTAAGAGGGAGAAATGTGTAAATGTTTAGAGAGCAGCTAGTTGTGAGCTGTAAATGGCCCTGGCATGTTTATAAGGAATGAGCGGCTCAGAAATGAAACTCCAGTAGCTTTTTTTTTTTCTTTCTGGGCGGCGGCAGTGGGTAGAATTACCACAGTGATGGATGGAGAGAGCTTTCTGGTTGTTAAATATTTGGACCTTGGGAATCTTTTGATGTGGTGCCTTGTGGCAACTGCTTGCGAAGTGAGCTCAGAATACCTTAAATTAGCTCAGGGCTGCATGTTTGGGGAGGGACGCTAGAGGCTGGAGTAGATTCTGGTTGTTTGCAACTCTACCTGCTAAGAGTTGAGTCGGGTAATTTAGAGCCTCCGGGGAAGGGTTTGCCTCTGCCTTATTCTGCCACTCAGGTTCTTGAGGTCTGGGTGATTGTGGATTAAGTATCAGATCAAGAAAACATAGGATTCTTCACTAGCTATCAACATGCACTGGGACCAACCTTTCTCTCTTTCCATTTCCCTCTGCCATGGTGCCCCTTCCTGGATCCTTCTCGGTGCCTTCTCCTACTGTCCGCTGGTCTCCACACACGCCCAGCTCCTTCCCACCAGGCCTTTCTGCTATGGCTCCGTCTGTTGGGGATGCAGGCGAGCCTCTCAACAAAGTCCTGCTTGGGCCTCCCAGGACACGCTCAAGCCAGCTTCTTTTTCACAGTTGAGCTGCCAGCCAGAAGCAGTTGCTCTCTCTTCTAAAGGCCACATCAGTGCATCTGACAGATCCCAGAGAAAGCAGGCGCCATCGTTGCCCGGTGTTAGCTGGGTGGCTGGCTGGAAACGTGAGCAAGTAGGCAGGTGAAAAGATGTAGGGGAGAAAACATGGACATAGGAAGGAATGAAGTGTCTCCTGGTTCAAAACCGCAGAGTTTCAGCTTTCTTAGCACACCAGTGAATGGAGTTGGTAATAGTGCCTGTCTCGTTATGGGAGAATTAAATAGTGCTCGATATCTAAAATGGGGTAATTTTTCATTACTGTTATTATTGTTGGTATCTCTGAAAATAGCTTTGTAACATATTTAACCCTGTGAAGAAATTATTCTTCTGCTTTAAAATCAAAGATTTCTGATTCCTAGAGCTCAGACTTTCCCATCTAAACCCAGTTCTTCATGTGTGAGGTCACTGTTCAAAACTGGGAAAGGAGGGATACACTTACACTTTCCGAGATGGCAGCCGGCTGGCTATCAATGCATACTTTTCAAAGAGCTGGGGCTGGAGATTTAGCTCAGTGGTTCCGGCACCTGCCTAGCAAGCTCAAGGTCCTGAGTTCGATCTCTGGTAACCACATACAATAATACTGGGTGTGGTGACTCACGCCCACCAGCAATCAGTACCACATACCACAATGCCAGGCATGGTGGCTCACGCCTGTAATCCCAGCACTTGGAGGCAGAGGCAGGAGGACTGCTGAGTTTGAGGCTTGCCTGGGCTACATAGTGAGCTCAGGGCCAGCCTGAACTACAAAGCAAGACCCTGCCTCAAAGAGAAAAAAAAAAAAAAGAGCTGGAAATAAGATGTATACACATATAGAATGTGCACACGTAGTCATGTACTTGGTTCATGAATCAGCTTAAAGCCGACAGTGGGGTTGTATAGGTGTCAGATGAGCAGTGTCAGAGAAGCAAAACTGGTAAATGTCTTACAGGGTGATAAAATCACAGATGTTGAGATTATCTTTTCTACTGAGGAGAAAAAATTGTTTTGTATTTCCATTGGGTAAAACCTCACTAGAACTTCACAGCATGTGGGCATTTTAATTGATACTGAATAACAAGTCAAAGTACTTTCCCCTAAGTAATTAAATATATTCTGAATGGCTTGTGAAACAGAGCTTCAAACACAACATCGGAAAGGACGCACTGCCCTTCCGTTGCCTTAATTCTGCTGATAGAATCATACCTTCCCACATAGGTTCCGGTAGCGGGAACTGGTGTCCTCTTCCTCGCACTCTCTGTTCTACTCCTGTGCACAAGGAGCCACAGACCGGGCTTTGATTTCCTTATTGGAGAAATGAGGACCTGGTATCCCTTCCTCCTCCAGATCCATTATGCTCATTTGTGACTCAGAACTGGGCAGGAAGTGGAAGCGTGTCACACAGTCCTGGACCTGGAAGATCTTGACCTCCAAGGAAAAGACAATCTTGGGCCAATAAGTATAACTGCCATTTATTTGGACAATGGCTGTGATAGACAAGAGCGAAGTGCTGCAAGAGCCTAGAGAAGAGGTGACCTAGCGGGGAAAGGAAAGGATTCAGAGAGGGACAGTAAACTGGAATTTCAGAGACCCCTGTGTGTGGTCAGGAAGAGGAAGGGCTCAGTAGCTGGGTGAGTTGTGATGAAAAGGTGGAGGGGTAAGAATAAGGTGCCTTTCAGTTAATGTGCATAGGAGGAGCTTCTGTCATAAGCCAGGTTCTATGTTTGACCTTGGGGTGTACACAGGGAGGAAGAGATAGGGATGCCACTCTCATCCCCGTCTGTTAACGGCAGAAAGCAAGTCCTCGTTGTGGTTCCAAGGCATTGGGATCATGGGTGCATTTGGGAGCTGGGAAGGGGGAGAGGTGGACGGGTACGAGAACCCACCTCTCCACTGAGCGTTGATGCGGGAGGTAACCCTTGACCAAACATTGGTTGTTGCCCAGAACTCTCTCTGTGCAAAGCCTGTGGCCACCTCCTGGGGAAGACAAACAAGAGCGAGCACCTGGGAAGTTGGACGAGGCCGACAGTTTAGCTGGGGAAGTAGGGCGTGCTTACGGGAGGAGGTGCTGTGCGCACTGTGGGCAGGAGAGCTGCTTGTGGCCTTCATTTCCTGGTGGGTTGGGTGGTCAGGGAAAATGTCTGGAGAGAAGATGTGTCCAGTTGGGTGGTAGAGACAAAGGAGCGAGGAGGGCATCCAAGACAGGAAGATTTTCCAGGGTTTCTGGGAAAGAAGTGTGAATAGGTGTGATGGGCCCAGTGAGAAAGCACCGTGAGCGGCCAGTGAGCAGCGCGAAGTCCTTAAGTCATCAGTGGGCAGCTGAGATGCTGTTGGGGTGGTAAGGTCATGCAATGAGGGGGTCGGTGGGGCCCTGACCAGAGACCACGTGTCCCTACCTATAGGGTGCGGCTGCCTCAGAGATCTGACCAACTGTGTCCATTTGGCCAGTTTGTGATTGTTTTCAGGGGAAGCCAGAAATCTTCATCTTTACAAAATCTACTGATTTTGTTTTTACATAGGGTTAACTAAGTAAAATAACTAAGATCGCTCCAACAGCCAAGAAGTAGACTCCTGATCTATGGAAGGGACCTGTGGGGTTCCAGCCTGCGACTTCCCTGTGGTCAGTGCAGTTGCAAATGGTCTTTACAGCCAGTCACAGGAGCAGATGGTTGAGGGAATACGGGGCTATGGGCCAGGGAGATGGAGAGAGGAACAGGCAACCTGTGGGGCCAGGGCACGTGCATTCTGAGAACAGCTCACTCTGGCCGAGAAGCTCAAACCAGAACAAGTGGAAAGAAAAATAAAGGAAAAGGAGTTAAGATTTGAGTGTACAGGAGGAATGTAACCTCTTTTCTTTGCCGTCTTTGAACCTGGGCAGTGCTGGCCTGAGCTGTGAGGAGGGCAGGGGAATTGAACCCCGTGTAACCCAGGTAACTTCTGGTTGTGGAAGTCACTGGGGTTACCCAAAGAAGCATCAGATGTCAGGTACTTTGTGCACAATTTCAATAGTTCTCCAAATTTCTCTGTGAATCGAAGAATATTGTGGCTCTACTTTTTCAAGGTCAAGCTAATGGAGTCAGCCAATGGGAAAGCTGGGATAGGAACCAGATTTTGAAGGTCATGTACATTTCTATTGACTCAACTACTGCGATGGTTCATGCTGAGTCCTCCCTGTGCTCCACGTCTAACCTACCGTGTGACCTTGGAGAGGTCCTCTCCTCCTTCCTACAGAAAAGCGAGAGAGGAAGCCACAGGGTTTCCCCAGTCCAACTTTAACATGCTGTGGTTCTGCAATGGAAGCGTTTATATGTTGGGACTTTATGATTCCAAAGGTCTTTGAATGTTAGCTTCAAACAAAGAACTAGGAAGCAGTGTTGTGTCAGTAGAAGTAACAGCGGCACTGAGAATGAATACACAGCCCTGCAGGAAGGGGTCCTGTGTGGAAGAGCATTTTGTGGGAACACGTTCATGGATGTCTCAAAAATAGGCATTCTGGCAAGGCTGTCAGCAAGGCCCCGACCTGGGGGCCTAGAATGTAGCTTTTGCTGTTTTCATATCTTTCTGCTCTTCTATCCTTTCTGAATGTTCTCAAAGCCCCCAAAGGACCTACAGCTTTAAAGAGAAATATTATTGATGCAGTTCAGTCTATTTTTAGCTTGCTGGAGTTGGTGCACATCCAACGCAGAGCATTAAGTTTTATGTTATCTACATCAGCTCCTCTTTCCCCCATTCCATTAGGAGATAACAGACACAGGGCTAGTTACCTTCAGACAGAATTCAACTAGTTCATATTGTGGAAACAAATATGCCATGTCCCACCTTGCCATATCTCAGACATGCATTTAACATTTCCAAGGAGCCTCAGAAAAAAAGGAAAACTACAATTGCTCTTGGAGATTAAGGGAGGGTTTTTCCTTTTAAACATGTAGCAGTTTCTTTGACTTAGCTGGCCAGGGAGGTGGAAAGTAAAAGATGTTCTCTTGCCATGAAGCACATATTTTAGGTCACAGATCTTATTGATCAGACTTATGCAATTGGATACTTGTCATGTGTGCACAGTTCTCTCTGTCCCTTGTCTCTTGCTGAGTCAGTGAGTTCAAAAAGACTTCCAGAATGATAAAAGACAATGAGAAAATAGGCTTTTGAAGTGTTGCGGTAGCTCCTGGTTAGGTGGGGAAATATAGGAGGTATGTTGGATCATTAGAAGGAGTTTGGTAAATCTATCAACTGAATTACTCTTTAAAAATTCTCAGTGAGCCGGGCGTGGTGGCTCACGCCTGTCATCCCAGCACTCGGGAGGCAGAGGCAGGGGGATTGCTGAGTTCGAGGCTTGCCTGGGCTCCATAGTGAGCTCAGGGCCAGCCTGAACTACAAAGTGAGACCCTGTCTCCAAAAAAAAAAGAAAAAAAAATTTTTCAGTGAGATACAGTAACTCCCATATGCAAAGATTGTAATATGTGGGTAGGTTGAGAAATTATGAATGGATGGCTTCAATCGGACTCATTTAGTGACCATGGTTCCAGAGCCACAGACACCCAAAATTTCCTAAGATTGAAACAGAGTCTTGAGTAGAGGTTCACACCTGACTTTCAGTTTGAATCATCTGGAGAATTTAGGAAAAAAGTCCAACTCAGTGTGCCACCAGAGAGTGCTCTCCCAAGGGCTTATTGAGTTGATCTTGGTGGAAATTGAAAAACGGGCAACTGAAATGAGTAGGTGTTTCTCAGAAGAAGTACAAATGGCCAGTCAATACAAGAAGCAATGCTCATCATTGAGATTCAGATAACTACACTGACATTCCATTTTACCGCAGAATGAATGGCTGTCATCAGGAAAGCTAGTGATAACAAATGCTTCCAAGGATGTAAGGGAAAAGAACTGTACTATACGGTTGGTGTGAATATAAGCTAGTACAACCACTATGGAAATCAGTGTAGGGATTCCTCAAAACACTAGAAGTAAAAACTTCATTTGACCCAGCTATCCCCTCCATTATGGTCAGGAAGAAAGAAAGAGAAAGAGAGAAACAAGGAGAGGAAGAGGAAGAGAGAGGGAGACAGGGAAGGAGGAAGGAAGGGTGGAAGAAAGGAAGTGAGAAATGCAGAAAAATGGAAAACAAGAGTCCAGAAATAGATCCTTACTAATGAATATGGTTTCTTACTTTTCAGGGCTGGGCATTCAGAGGAGCTTTACCACTGAGCTAAGTACCTAGACTTTTTGAAAATTTTGAGAGAGGGTCTTGCTAAGTTGCCCAGGCTGAGCCTGAAGTTGACCAGCCCTTTGCCTCAGGCTCCCAACTTGCTTGGTTTGTAGGTTTGCATCCCTGCACCTGGTAACTAATTGTTTTTTGAGATCTAAAGTTGATTAAGGAGAGAACGGTCTTTTCTACAAATGGCAATGTAGAAATGGCATAACAACTGGATATCCAGTGGGAGCAAAAGACAAGCCTCAGCTCAATATAAAATGTATTCAAGGTAGATTACAGTTATAAACATAAAGCTATAAAATGTTTATAAGAAAATATAAGAGAACATCTTAGTGACCTGAAATTAGGCAAAGAGCTCTTAGACTAGATAATAAAATGATGATCGATGAAAAGGACACAGGTTCATCTGGGCTCATCAAAATCAAAGCCTGTTTATTCTGTGAATTACACTATTAAGTTGGAAAGACAAGCCACACTGTGGAAGAAAAATCAGAAAGGATTTTATATAGTTAGGGTATATAAACATCCCTAAAGAAGCAGTACCAAGAAACAAACAACTCAATTGAAAAACAAAGAAAAGACTTCAGTAGTCATCAAAGAGAATCTATGGGTGGCAAATAAATGCAGGAAAAGACCATCAGCTTCATTAATTCTGAAGAGCAATTTGGATGGAAACCACGATGAGATGCTGCCACATCTATCAGAATGGCTGAGATTAAAAATACTAACAACAACAAGTAGTGGTGAGGCTGGAGAGCAACTGGAACACTCATGGTTTTCTAGTTGGAATGCAAAATGATACAGCTATTCGGGAAAACAATTTGGAAGTTGTCATATACATATAAAGTTAAACTCATTTTGGAGTAGTTACTTTAGGAAAATGAACATTTAGGGTTACATAAGAATGTTCATATGCATGTTTATAGGAGCTCTATTTATAACTGCCAAAAACTAGAAGCAGCTCAAAATACTTTTTAGTAGGAAAAATGGTTAAACCAACTATGTATGGTGCATCCTGATAATGAATACTACTTTGTCACAAAAAGGTAGAAAGTATTGATTGATGCAATACATGGGTGAATCTTAAAGACATTTGTTAAGCTGGAGAAAACAATGTCCAAATATAGTTTCTTACATAATTTTATTTGTGTGACTTTCTTGGAGAGAGAATATTGTGGTGAGAGAGACAGATTCATGGTTATTGGGGAGTCAGAGAAGGAGGAGGATGGTGCTATACAGGATAATACAAAATAGATTTGGGGTGATGGAACTTTTCTGATTGTGGTGGTGGCTGCACAAATCTATGCATCCATAAAAATTCATAGGATGGAGAGGGGAAGGGAAGGAAGAGGCTCTAAAATATAGGCGGGAATAAGTTCTGGTGTTCTGTGGAATAGTAGAATGATTACAGGTAATGCAAATGTACTGTCTACTTAAAAAAAAGATATAAGAAATTATTTTGAATGTTTCACCATAAAGAAATGGTGAAAGGAGATAGACATTTTTAGCATGATTTGAGCACTACATACTATGTACATATCTTGGAACATGACTTGGTACCTTGTAAATATGGAGAACAATTTTAAAAATTGAAAAAACATTAGCACACTAAAGCTTAAGAAGTTTTTTTTTTTTTTTGAGACAGGGTCTCGCTTTGTAGTTCGGGCTGGCCCTGAGCTCACTATGTAGCCCAGGCAAGCTTCGAGCTCAGCAATCCTCCTGTCTCTGCCTCCCGAGTGCTGGGATTACAGGCGTGAGCCACCACGCCCAGTTTAAGAAGTTATTTTTATTGTGAAATAAATTTTTTTAAAATGAAAACTAATTTTTCTTTTCTTTTTTTTTAGAAAACCAAACAAAAATGTAAATTCTGATTGAGAAGATCTGGTAGTAGAACCTGGGAGACTGCTTTTCCCACAAGCTCTGTTTCAAAAAAGATATAAGAAATTATTTTGAATGTTTTCACCATAAACTGGGTGCTACCTGGCTTCTGAGGACACATGTGGAGTGGCTGAGCCCTGCAGAGTGATCTTTAGAGAGTCCTTCAATGGCCCCACAGTCTGTCTACTAAAGCCCTTTGCCCCAAGTGCCCCTCTTGCAGACACTGCCCGCAGTGGTGGCATGTTCTGCTCTGTGTGCAGCCTGCGCCCCCCTTTCCATCCTCAGTCACTAGCCCACTGGAAAGGCCCCCTCTCAGTGAGGCCAGCCCTGCCCCTGCTGCCCCTGACGCATGCGCATCAGTGCCTCCCTCCCTGCTCCTCAGTGGCGGCCCTTCTAGTGCAACTGGCTGGTTTTCTGCTCTCAGAGCTTTCTCTTCCTCAGAGCATAGGTCTCTCAAGGCCATGTCCTGTGGAGAAAAGAAAAGAAAAGAATGAAAGACATTTTTTGATAACCCAAGGTCAGAAAGCTGCCAGGGAAAGAAGGCAAACAGGCCCTTTTCCATTCCTTGCCATTGAAATTAGTTGTGACATGCAGCACGGGAGCTGTGATTCCTTGGGGAGTTACGGGTGTATTTCTCACTTAGCCCCAACCTCCCCCAACTCCAGACCGGCCACCCGACAGTTCAGCTCAGCACTTCTCAGCCGCTCTGTGGATTGGAATTCCGGTTGTACTGCTGATCCCTTTGCAGCCTCTCTCTGTCTCTGTCTGTCTGCCCCTGACTCTGTCTCTCTGCTCACCAGCTGGTGTAAGGCAATGGTTCTTAAAGCGTGGGAACTTGCTAGAAAGTCAAACTCTTGGACCTCATCCAAGTCCCACTCAATGAGGACCCTGGGATAAGCCCCTGGGGAAGTGTTCAGTTAGCCTACATGCTTCTGAGGTTTGCTGAAGTTGAAAAGCACTAGCACAGAGATGAGGAATCTGGAGGAAGACATGCCTTCTTACACCTTCTCTGTCAGCTGAGGACTCTGGGCCTGTGCTCCTCAACCTTTGTCAGGTGAGACAAGAGCACTGAAGTGCTTTTCTAAACTGTAGCTGACTGTACCAGGGTGCAGGTTGGCTGTCTGCCTCCATCACCCCGTCTGTAGGTCAAGGACACAACAGCTCATTTGCTTGCTGGGCTCTATATCTATCGCCATTTAGCAATAAGATTGACACATGACAGAGGTCAGAAACAATGACCCTAGTCATGGAATCTTAATATTTTTTTGTGCTGCTACAGAGTGATCCCAGGACTTTCACACGGAGCTACATCTCCGCCCTTTTTATTTTTTTTTTTATTTTGAAACTGGTTCCTGCTATATCGCTGCCTTGCCCAGGGTGGACTTGAACTTGCAGCCTTCTTGCCTCATTTTCCCAGACTGCTAAGATTATAGGTGTGCACAATCGCACGAATAATGTTAAAACACATGCACAAGGTCCGACAGCCCACGGAGCATTTCCTTAGAACTAACTCCAGCTGGTTAAGGAGGATGCATTGAATTACTCACTTCACCACAGTCTGGGTTTATAGTTTTCTCCAAGCCCTTATATCTTATTCTCTTCAGAAATGACATCCATGGGGGGCTCTAGGCAGGGAGTCTCTCCCATTTTGCAAGTAATAAAACAAAGGCTCTTGGGAGTTAGGTTAGAGAGCATGTTAGTGAGAGGGGAGGGGAGGAAATTCGTTTCTCCTTAGTACCACTGAGGTTGCCAGGAAAGGCGAGGTGAGCGGCCTGAACCAGGCACAGGAAGAAGCTGCAGGGACTCTCATGGGAAGCCAGCTACACGTTCACATAGCACGGAAGGGTTCAGTGTAAAAGGGTGAACAGAGATGCGGCCTAAGCCAAGGGAAGAGGAGGAAGGGAGGAAACAGGACAGGGTCATGAAATGCGGCTTTGTATCCATAGCCAAGGGTCAGAACATAGACCCAGTGGCCGATCTGTAGATGCAGTGGTATCACCTATTTGAAGGGGATTAATTCCCTCCGGCCCTGGCCAGAGGAGGCCGTGCAAGAAAGCCTCACCGTCGGTTCCGGACACCTGGCTTCAGGGCTGCTTTAGTGGATAACTTCCCTGTTGGATGACCTTGAACACGCCAAGGACTGTGTCCCCTCTGGAGGGTCTCTGGGCAGAGTTTCCACGTCGCTGCGTGGAGTTGGTTGTGGTGCCTTTGAGGGAGAGCGGCCAGGCACCACCCCCATTCCTAGGTTGTGGTTCCCTTTATCATTGCTACAATTACCACTGCCTCGGTTGTGTTTGGGTTACTAACCTCCGCGGCGTCTTCCGTGCAGCTGGCTCCTGCACCTCAATTTTCTTGGCAATTACTCCCTGACAGGGCCCTCCTTGCTGCACAAAACCTCAATTAATCCTTCATTAAAATGCCACAGAAATGAAAAGCCTTTTCCCCTCGTTCCCCCCTTTTTGTTTCTCTGAGCAGACCGGCTTTGTCGCAACTCCATTGGAAAAGGGGTCGGCTCTGAAGGCAGGTTCGGATTCTAGCCCGGCTCCTTGTTATTTATAGCCCAAGTGATTTCAGCAACTGCTGTCAAGTAAAAACTGTTTAATCGGCGGCAGGTAAACACGCCAGTTCTGCCTTCCAGCCCCCGCAGGCCTTTCTGCTGGGGTGAAGGGATGATGTCACCCGGGGGCCCAGCATGGTTAAGACTTGTCTTGTTCAGATAGGGCACAGAGGTTACAATCGCTTGGATTATTGGGTGGAAAAACAAGAAGCTGTGAGTGCAAAATTGCCATTTGGATTTTTCTACTTGCCGAATTCATGACTTATACAGGTTACTTATCTTCTTAGTTAACTCATTTTGAAAACAATTGTGTTACTAACTGAAATTATTAGTGAGTTAACAGTGCTCAACAGAGAGTAGCTTCTTAATTCTTGGTTCATTGAAACCATAAAAATGTGCACTTAGATTATAAGGGACTGAACAAAGCCAGACACTGGAGAAACAAATGGCCGATGAGCTCATTTATTGAACCAAGATTGATGAGGCTCTGTGAGGCGTCACGGATTGTGGAGAAAATGGAATAGTGCCCCGGCCTTTCTGGGGCTTACCTGGTGGGGAGGGAGAGGACCCGGGCACAGTGAGTGTGCATGCAGCCATGCGGACAAGTCTCTTCTGAGAAGAACTGGACACTAAAGAGAAGAGGGTGGGAACCACCGGTGTGGGGAGGGGTTCCGGCTGGTGGCCCCACGAGGCAGCCTTCCCGTTCCAGATGGTGATTCGGTTCTGCTTCTGACTGGGAGAGGAACCGTGAGCCTGTGGCATCATTTGAAATAAAATGGAGGTGAGGAAGTTCATGTCATTTTCAGGAAAAAAAAATTCCTGAGAAACAGGTAACTTTTAGCACAATATGTCACCCCAATAGACAGCCTAGGGCTTTGAACCGCTTACCTCATGGCCTGAGGATCTTGGTGCTGCCGGGGCCCTGTGCCCCGTGGGAGGCTATTCAAGCAGAGCCGGCCTTGCGTGTGTCCTTCTCTTGAAAGCCAGGGAACGCGTGTGGCCTCCTGCTGCTTCCATTTACAGGGTCGGTGGGACGGCTTGTCCTGGAGGGCAGCAGGGACTCTCTTTTCAGTGGCTGCTCTGAATAAAGCAAGTGGCCCATGGACAGATTCGTCAGGGGCCGACGTAACTGATGTGCGTGACCTGGGAGAGTCCCAGGATGAGGGGGGCCGATACCGAGGGGTGCACTGCCGAGCTGCAGTGGGCCTGTGTGCTGAGTGGCCCTGGCTGTAAATGCAAACTATCTAGCTCTATCTCTGCCCCCCCCGCCCTGTGTGTGTGTGAGTGTGCGTGCGTGTGTGCATGCATGTGTGTGTGAGATGGAAGTGCTGCCCTCCACCCTGGGATATATCCTGCCCCTGAGTCTTTGCAGAGTGCAGGGAAGGGGCTGGAAGGACCCTGGCTAGCTCCCGCCTGTGGTAACAGTGTTCTGTCCCCTGAGCCACGGTCAGCCCGGACTGCCTGCCCTCTGCCAGCCTGCCAGGGGCTTGTGTGACCCGTGGACCTGAAAGGTCTTTGGGGAGACAGAGTGTGCAAGGGAGGCGGCTGAGGTGCTGCTGGGGAGGGCTGACTGCCAGCAGCCTGCTCAGGGAGACCCTGGGCGGGCTCAGCCCCCAGGCAGTGGAGAACTGGGCCATGTTTCCCGGGCTGGGCCCACAGCAGTGGAGCCCGCGTCACCAGCCCCATTTTTGCGGTTGAGGAGGTGGCTGCACGGGCTGCTGTCTACCCGGCTGATCGTGCAGGATCGCTCGCTCACCCCTGCTTCCCACAGCCTGGCCGGGGCCCTCAGGTGGGGGACATGGAACTAGCCATGGGCAGGAGCCGCCCCGTCCTGCGTCGGCCGTTCCCAGCGGTCCTCGCGCGAGGCAGTGCCAGGTCCGCCTGCATCTGCTTCTAGCTCTTCTCCTGTCCCCGCTCTCGCCTCCTGCTCACGGTGCTCTGCCATCGGGGTGGGAGGTGTTGGAGCTTTTAGGTGAAGGCACCTTTCACTTTGTCACTGATCTTCGCACTCTCAGCCCCTGTGCTTTCCTGCTCTGCCTTCCTGTTTTTGTGCTGGCGTCAAGTCCAGGGGACATTCGTATTCTGGGGAGGGCGATGTGACTCTGCTGGCAAGTGACCCGGCAGCCCTCCTGGGAGCGCAGCACTACGTGCTCGGGGCGGGGGGACTCCTTGAGTTCTGCTGTGCACCAGGGTTCCCCTTATCCTTGCCTGCTGGAGCGGGAGGCTTAGAATTCAGTTACAGAGCCCAAGTGTGGCCTGAGATGTCTGATGGTGACGATGATTATGATGACATTAATAGTAGTTACAATAGCTGCTATCACTTACCAGAGGGCTAAGTTGCACCAAAAATGATGAAGACTTCAGCACCTTTCATTCCAGCATTATTCCTGCAGGTCAGGCCTGAGAGTCACATTAGAGATGAGAACAGGGAGGCTCAGTGATTGGCCTGGGGTCCTGCAGATGCAAGGTTACCGAGTTGTGGTTTGCACCCGCATCCTCCAGAGCCGGCGTCTGAGCCCACGGCTCCTGGCTTGTGACTCCCAAGAGCCCCAGGCCGTTCTAGTCCCTCCCGCTGACAGTGAGGAAGCTCAGGTTCTGACTGTGCCCGCGCACGGCTCCTTCCTCCTGCCCTCCTTCCCTCTCCCCGTGTGGCCTGCAGGGATTGTGGGTGCTGCCTAGCTCCTCCAGGGGGACCCCTAAGAGCCTGGTGCGCAGAGGCTGCCTGCCTCCCCCAGGGGTGCGGAGCATATTCCTTCTTAGCGTGGCCGAGGAAGACAAGCCCCTTCCTGGCACCACCCCCGTCAAGGCACAGTGATGGTCTCTCTACTCCTCTGAGTTGGTGACCCAAGCAAGGATGGTTTCACCGCCTTGGCCTGGGAATCCGGACAGCTCCCTGACCCTGGCCCCTGCCAGGCAGGGTTTCCCAGAACCTGTCCTGTCTTTCTATCCTCATGGCTGCCCTACTCAAAGACCCGCTCATCATCTCTCCTCTTCAAAGCCCCCAGAATCATGGCTCTGGGCTTTTGTTCTGGAACATCCATCGTACTCTGCTGTACGAACTGCCTTATATAGTTTTGTTCTTTTTCTCCAAGATGAGACTGTGCATTCCTTCCAGCCCGGGGTGGCCCCTTTTTCTGTGTATAGACAATTCCAAGAAACATTTAAGACATCATTGGCATAATTCAGCATGCAAAATGAGTTTACACTCTCGGGTATTTAGATCAGATTATCTTCCCGGCCTTTGTAGTTATTAATTATTAGTCTTATGATTGGGCTCTGCTTGTTTCTTTTTTACGTCTTTGCTTCCTACTCCTTTTCACTGCCTCAGTGCTCTTTTTGTTGTGTTCTTTGAAGAAAGGCCTTGCTTTGTGGTTCAGGATGGCCCTGGATTCACTGTTGCCCACGCTGGCCTTGAACTCATGGTGATCCACCTGCCTCGGCCTCCGAAGTACTGGGATTACAGGTGTGTGCCGCTACGCCTGGCTAGTGCTCACTTATTATCAGTAGCATTCACTGAGCACCTACTTTATGCCAGTCACAGTTCTAGGTTCTGGGGATAGGAAAGTGATCACAAAAACTGATTGAACCACCAGGGTGAAGCGTGGTCCCTTGGCTCGACAGCACTCTGCCTAGAACTGACATCCCCAGGGAGGTTGATACTGGGGACCCTTTCCTGGACATGCCTCACGTCTGCTCTGAATGAGTGGTTCATCTGGTGATGAATGAGGCCACCCGGCCGCGCACACTTGTTCCTGGAGTTGGCATTACCTTCGAAGGCTTCATAATGAGAACATGCTTTTTTTAGGGGAGCAGGTGTGCGGTAGACTCTGGACTCCTACGCCGCTCTCTCCTGGTTGTTCCCAGAGATCCGCACCTCTCTGCTCTGGTTTGGCTGCGGCTGTTTGTGACACCACGCCCCCTCCACACACACAGGGCTGTGTTGTTTGTTCCTGGAGCAGAGAGACATCTGTCACCCTCGCTGAGCCTTGACAGATGCCACATTCAGAGAAGCAGCACCCGTGGTGGTGGTGGGGGGGGTGCACGCAGCAACAGGGGCAGCGTCACCATCAGCGCCAGGCTTGCTGAGATACCTGAACCTGACCTCCTCCTCCTCCTCCGGAGGGGGCCTTGCTGCGCCTCCCGGGCTCCTGCGGGGCAGGTGTGGAGCCCACAGGTGCGGAGTGAGGAAAGCGGCGAGACGTGAGACTTGAAGGAGGCTCACAGCGGGGCTGCAGGCTGTCCGCACCTGCAGGGGCAGCGAGCACAGTGCCTCCTGTCTAGGCCTGACCTGCCGGCGGCGGGTTGGTGTCCAGCACAGTGGGCAGAGAAGGCAGGACCCTTGGAGATGGAAATGGAACTATCTTCAGTTCTGGGCCCGTTGGGTAAGAGAGGAGGCTTGATGAGGACGCCTTCCAAGGAGAGTCTCGGGGAGGCTGCGGGTGGGTGTGTCCAGACCTGCGAAGCACACACTTGCTTGTGTTTGTAGGAAGACCTCGGAAGTACTTCACACGATAAGGCATGTTGCCCCTTCCTCTGTGACATCATCTTAGTGCTTAATGTTTTCTCTCCCTCCCCGTGGATCCTCCCAGGAATAACCCTGAGTGGTTTTCATGGGCTTGTTTTGCAGAAAGCCGGGTAGAGGGAAGGGTGGTTGGACCTGTCGTCCTGCTTGGCAGGCCCCTGGGGAGATAGAAGGAAAAGCCGGAGGCTGAGTCCCCCGGACCTGGGAAGAAGGATGAAGAGGGGAATCAGGTGGTGTCCGAGGAAGACAGGAATAATTATAGGTCAAGGCAGTGTCCTGATGCCACGTCCGGAAGGAGGAGGCTGGAAATGAGTGCACAGCTCACACCCTGCTCGGATGCTTGTGTCTGGGGAGGTGAGGAAGGAGACTGGGAAATGTTTAACCCGGTGTGAGATGGACAAGCCAGTGAGTCCTGCTGGTTTCCATGAGCTTATCAAAGACCCCTGGGAGAAAAAGGCAGTTCTCATCCTGAGAGCGTCCCTGGAGGGCTTCCGGTCGGTGCAGCCTCAGGGAAGCTACCTGACCGTGCTGGGGAGTTAGGAGGGAGCAGTTAGTGTCGGAGCCCTCAGCTGGGCCTCTGGGGGTTCTGGGGGTGTCTCAGCGGATCCTGTCTGCTCTCCCTGAATACTTTCTCTCCTCCAAAGAGCTGTTTCATGAGTATCTTTTCCCTATATGCTCCACTTGCATTTTGTTTAAATATTTTATCAGAAAAGAGACTTCAGGAGCTGAAGTGTCCCCTTGTATCCTAAATGAGACCTTCTCGAGCTCCCTCTGATTCTGTGCCGATTGTGATTCTGTGGCTTGGTGTTCCCGAGCGCCCCCCACCCCCACCCCCACTTACCGCATCCTGTACTTTGCTTTTCAGCCCCTCTCTTCATTCCGAAGCCGACATTTACATTTCCGGATTGTTCTTTCTGCATCTCCCCAGATTATATTTGTGAGTCATCCTCCTCCTGTTGTTTTAAGTCATGAAAAGAACCTGGATCCGGCAGTAAAACTGAGAGCCGGCTTCACAATGTTCAAAGTTTCTAGAATCTGTACAGCATCAATTTGAATACAGGAAACTGAAGCCGAGGAGAGATGAGCTTTTCCCTTCATTTAAATTACTGCATCTCATGGGAAAGTTAATTTTTAGAATACATCACATATTCCAATAAAGCAGAAAGTTCCGCCAGATAAACAGTGAAGATGTTTGCAGAGAAAATGTCTCTTTATTCAGTGAGTGGGGACCTAGGGGAATAGAGGGAGGTAAGACGTGCTGAATGAAACCACGAGGCCGGATTTGACATCGAGGATCCATTTCTCATCTTTCTTAATCAGTGGGGTCCATCTAAGCAGAGCCTGGCAGGTCCCTCCTACCCTCTGTTTTGTCTGGGTCGTCCTCCACCAGAGATGCTGTCAGGTCTTCCCTGAAGTCCCTGGGGTCAGAGTACTGAGCCAGCTGTGCTCACTGACGCAAAGGCCCCCAGCGTGAGTGCAGGACCCAGCTGGGAATTGTTTGGTTTTTTTTTTGTTGTTTGTTTTTGCTTTTTGAGACAAGGTCTCACTTTGTAGTTCAGGCTGGCCCTGAGCTCGCTATGTAGCCCAGGCAAACATCGAACTCAGCACTCCTCCTGCCTCTGCCTCCCGAGTGCTGGGATCACAGGCATGAGCCATCACGCCTGATGTGGCTGGGAATTTTTACTCTCAAGGAAGGGAGCTGTGGTTCAGTTTGCTTAAGGGAAAAAAGTGGGCATGTGGTGCTTTGAGTAATTGATGTAGGAAAGTTTTAAATTTATTCTTTTCCCTTTGAAGATGAGATCATTTTTGTCTATAAAATAAGTTGGCAATAAACAGATCATGGATGGGAAAAGGAACACTGCAGATTTTCTTATGTACCTAAAGCCAGGGGGTGTGAGAGTCAAAGTGAGCAGGCCGGCTGAGCCTTCTTAGGATTTAAGAAAGGGGATGTGGGCTTCTGGGAGGAGGGAGTGGAGCAGGCCTTGGAAGTTCGGGGGGAGGTTTTGTACATCCAACTAGAGTTGTCTTGCGATATGGATAGCTCGAAGGATGTCCACAAGGCCTGGCTTTTGCCACCGTATCACCCTAGTTCTCCTGTCTCCCACCTCTGCTTTCTTCTTTGCAGTATTCTCTTTAGTTGGGCTTAGTTCCCTAACGGAATCAGATACAACACACTCCTTTCTTACTCTATAGGAAAAATCCATAGTGGAAGTGTCGCTTTCTCTTTGCCATATTTTAGTTTCTGTACAAGTTGCAGAACCAATTTTTCTTGGAGAAGTTAGTAGGCATGCCCGTCCCTGAACCAGTGACGGTGGCCTGGAAGGTACATTGGGCGAGCCGGGTGGGCTGGGTGAAATGAGGTGAAGCTAGAAGGTGGAGGTGGGGCCCTTCTTCAACCGCAGGGCCTGAAAGCAAGGGGGTAAGGCCAAGTTTTGTTTCCAGAGTGGCAGTGGTTGCTTAGCCATTAAAAGTAAGCTTTCCACTGTTTTGTGGTTTGACCAGACGGATGTAAGAGGCCAGCCCTGGGCTGAGCCATGCTCACTTTCTAACTGTGCCTGGTGTGATCTCTTTTGCTTGCTGTCCTGTGCTATATTTCAGTCACTGGCAGGATCCTCCTGACTTCCTGTTCCCAGGTGTTGGAAGAGCTCAGAGACTGTTTCCTGCTCTGCTTCCCAGCTGTCAAGAACTGAATGTCTTTGATCTGCTACACCATTCTGCCATGACATTTCTGTCTTGGAGATAGCTGATAATGGACTGTACTCCCTTAAGCTGTAAGCCTAGTTATACCTTTTTGCCTTTGGCTTAATGTTGAGTGTTGTGTTCCAGCAGCAGGAAAATTACTAGTACAAGAGCATATACCTCTGGAACATGCTCACTAGGGCTTGGTTCTTGTTATTTTTCATTTAAATTTTAGACAGCAACATAATAATTACTTCTGGGATATAGCTCTGAGTTTTGGAACACAATGGGAAATTCAGACTCTAGGCTTCACCTTAGGTAATCCAGCCACTGAGCTCCTCCTCTCTCTCTCTGTAGTTGTCTCTTCCTAGATTGTCCTCTAGAGAAACTTGCTTTGTTCTGAGATCGCCATTCTTTGTTAGCATATGATGAATTTGTGGACAGACTGTGCTCTGGGCATGATGGCCTAAGAATCACACAGAAAGATCTAGAATTTTATGGCAATGAATCTCAGGCCCCTTTCAGAATGGTTTGCTTCAAAGAGAGTGCAGATTTAATGCAGCATGTTTGAAAGCTCTTCCTGGCCTCCACAGGCAGGCAGTAGGCTCCCCCTTCCTGCTAAGGTAGGCCTGTTCACTTTCACTCACGGAATAGCAAAAAGGGGCTTCGCAAGATGTCTTGCGCTGATGAAAAGAAGAGATAACCTGAGGCCATGAGCCAGCGGTGACACTGTGTGTGTGGACTCTAATGGAGGGAGGCTGGCTCACGGAATGGCTGAGGGACTGGTGGAGGGAGGCAGTCCTGAGCTTCAGATCAGGCCACTGCAGTACGCCACGCAGGTGAAACATGAGGAGATACGCTTTGTAACTGTGCTGCTGAGTCTGTAGTACTATTTGTGGGCTGGACCTGGGTCCGTGCTCTGGTTTTACCATATATGTGGCCTAGGTCTAAGTCTAGTCTTTGATTCAAAGGATTGTTTGCTGATGTTTCCTCTTGTCTTTTGGCTTCCACATCATTGGGGAGGGTGGTAGCCATTACTTTCTGCCTCACTTGTTTCATTTGTAAAGTTTGGATACAGGTTTTATTTTTATATATATATATATATATATATATATATAGATATATCTATATATATCTGTATATATATCTATCTGTGTCTTATAGAGGTTGTTTCAAGGATTAGATGAGTTCATCCTCATTTAAATAATTTAGAAATCATATATATGTAATTATATATATTTAACCATTAATGATATTTATAATTATATATGCAATGATTAACAAAGATACACTTATTTATTATTTGGAAAACATTTGGAGCAGTATCTAACAAGCACTACTAATATACATAATAGATGCATCTTGTAGGTTTATCAGTGCGTATATACTGTCTGGCATATAGTAGACACTTGATAAATGTTAGGTATTATTAATAATAGTTACATAATTTGAACTGCTTAATAATAGTGGAGTCCATCTGAAGTGATCTATATGGTTTCTGGAGTGCTCATGGCCAGTACTGTCCCTGTTAAACCTCACAGCCCTTTGAAGTAGGGTCCTCCTCTTGTCCAGGGACCTCAGAGAAGGGCTGCATTCCTTCCTGGGGTCTTGTGGGCGGGTGGCTGTTGTCAGGACCAGGGCATAAGGCAGGTTCCACTCCTTTTCTTCCCCTGTTCTGAGAGGTTCCCAGCCATCTGTCATAGCCTTGTTTGAAATGCATGTGATCCTCATCCTTAATATCCCTATCTTCCCATCAGTCTCCTTTAAGCTTCGTGAAAAATACAAAGGGCTATATTACAAATAGTCACTAAGTTCTAATTTTGCATTCAGGGGATTGCTTTCCCTGGACGTGAAGAGACTGATGCCTCCCGTGTGGCAGGTGGCTTTCCACCTTAGTAGCTTCCTGAATTCCCAGCCCGTTTACAAGATCGTATCTGTATTTTGCCTCTGATGTGTCTGTACCTTTTGTTATTTCTCTGTCTTTATGTGTTCTTCTTCCAAATGGTGTCCCACGATACTGCCTGGAGTGGGTGCAAGGAAATCTCTTTTGTTAAGACCATAGAGCAGCAAGAAAACTAGAATTGACCTGGTGCTCCTGAGACCCTGTCCACAGAACAGTGTTCACTCAGAAAGATTAGTATTTATTTTGTGAGTACAAACTCATTGGTCACTGGTTTGGTTGTGGCCTGAGTCACTGTAGAACTTTGTGTTAAAGAGAGTTCCAGAGAAGTCTCAGCACATCACCTGCCAAGTTAGTATTGGTCAGATGCTTTTAAGTGTTCCTATTGAATCTGAATGGTAAAGTTCCTTTACTGTGGACCCTCTTGTGGACCAGTCTAATTTGGGTAACACCGTTGAGTAATTCATCTTCAAAAAGTGTGCCCAAGAAATGACTGGAAGAACAGACCTGCTTACGTTAACTCTAGGCTTCTGTGCACTGCTGTTTTATTATGAAATGCTAGTAGATTACTCAGTGGGAAGAGACCAGAAGAGATGAATGTCTTTGCATGAATATTGCAGGAAACCCATGGATTTCGTGGGGACTCTCGGGACTGAGTTTTGAGAGGCTCATTAAGTCTGTTTGCAGAGTTCAGTGCACATGCTCAGATGAGGACTCTGGATTCTTCCATCCTTGGAATGGGGGAGCAGAGGGTGGTCCTGGCTGTCTGGGATGGAGATGGGTGGGGCGGAGCACGGCACAGGCAAGGGCTGCCCTGCTCTCTGGCTTCTCTGAGGGTCCTCAGAGCCTCTGGTGAGAATGTGATCACTGTGTCTGTCATCTGTGGCCAGCTTACCACACAGTCTGGAGTCTGGCCGAGAAGATTTGTTGATTTTTCCAGAAGCCAGAATCTCAGCCCAAGAAGATAATCTTCCCCAAATATCCTACTAGGCTTGAGTTCATTGTGGTATCCTGGAAATTTCAGCCCATGTCAGGGGTCATCTTTTGGTGCCCTTTGACCTTTACCACTCTCAGAGTTGACTGATACAAAGACAACAATTTCTTCATTATGGTCCCTGAGAAAAGCTCTTTAAAGATTTGCAGTCCTGGGCCAGAGATTTAGCTCAGTGGTTCCGGTGCCTGCCTAGTAAGCACAAGGTCCCTGGTTCGATCCCCAGTAACCACATACAACAATACTGGGTGTGGTGGCTCATACCCACCAGCAATCAGTACCACATACCACAAATGCTGGGCTTATTGGCTCAGACCTCTAATCCCAGCACTTGGGAGGCAGAGGCAGGATGATTGCTGAGTTCGAGGCTTGCCTGGACTACATAGTGAGCTCAGGGCCAGTCTGAACTACAAAGTAAGACTGTCTCAAGAAACAAAAAACAACAACAAAAAGATTTGCAATCCTCTCCACATATCTCAGAAATGAGTGTAATAGCTTCTTACATTTTTGCAGCCTTTTGGATAGTCTTCCGTGACCCTTGTCTCAACGGTTTTCAAACTTATTATTATTATTATTTTTGATCCTTCAAAATCTTTGTTCAAATGGCATCTTGGCTCTTCCCTGATATGTAGCCTAGACCTCTGCCCGTCCTCCACCGCCCTCCTCTGGCAGCTGGGTCAGCCACTGAGTCACCAGCGAGCTAGCTATCCTTGTCCAGAGCTGCATCCATTCCCCAGGTGTGGCAGTGAGGTCAGCACAGCGATGGAGGCCGCTTCTTGGCTGAGGGAGGCCACTGGAGAGGAGAGAACACCCTGTGCACTGCCAAGCCTGGTCCAGTGATCTACAATGGCAGCACGTAGGGAAGGGATGCATCCAAGGTTACCAATGGGGAAGGGCTGGATCTTGGTAGGACCTTTGCTTGAATGGAGGATATTTCTCAAAGAATTTGAATTTTGCACTTTACTGAGGCTTTTCTGGCAGAATTAGATTGACCCAGGATCAGTCTGTCTGTGCAGCTAGTACCCGTGTGTACCTCAGGGATGTGGCTCAGAAGACCTCAGGTTCCTCCAGCTTTGCAAACTCAGTTGTAAGTCCCTGGAGGCCTCTGATTCAGTTCATACCCAGGGATTGAGGTCCAGCCTGTCTACTCAGCCTCTCCTGCCATGGCCGGAACTAGTGTTCACAGACACATCTGATGCCTAAACAAGGATGAACGTTTGCTCTTTGAAGACTCATTTGCTCTTGACTGTGTCATGTGCCAGATGCCCCAGTATTTGTGCCTACGAAACGGGCGTATACCTCATTGGTTTCTGTGTCCTCATTGACACCTTGGCGTGTCAACCTCACAAAGTGAGGGGGACAAGCTGCTCCTTCAGGGCTGGAGTCATGCTTGTGACCTAATCCCCTGTAAAGGGCCCATTTCCTAATCTAACCGCACTGGCGATGTTGTTTCCACATAGGAATTGGGGGAAGGGGATATGACACTCAGATGGTGGCAGGAAGAATTTCAAAGACTGCAGGAAGGAAGTGATTGCACAGCACAGTAACTTCTCCTCAAAGACCAGGGCAATCTTAACCGTCTTTTGAAAAGCTGTCCTGGTTTTAGAATTAGCTCTAAGGAATTTATTGCCAGAGTTCTGATTTTCTCAGAGAGAAAGCGAGAGGGGAAGGGCTATTGCTTTTCTGTGGAATCCAGCACTTGCTTTGCAAGGCCAGCAATGCAAAAGATGTTCCCCAAAGATTAGTGGCGGCCTATCCTAGGAACGGAAGCACTTAATTTTGTCTAATTGTGGCAATTTCTAGAAGCCATTAGGAAATCCAGCAGCTAATGAACATGGCTCTCTTCTGTCAAATCCCAGTTGGAATATTCAGCCTTCTCTTTGGTGTACTTTTCAGCCAAGGGAATTAAAGAGATGTATTTCCAGAGTCTGCTGGTAATAAGAGCAAAGAAATAAAAACTCCCCTTCTCCCCCCCAGGATGGATCCCATCAGTCCAAATTAATGTCTTACTGTGATCAAAGGGCTGTGGATCCCCAGCAGGTTCTAACCTGGGTTTCTGCTTCCCGGAATTGTGCTAAACGGACCTTCTTTCCCTGGTCAGCCCCCTTGCTGGGACGCTTGCAGGCATTCCTTCACCATGTGGCTCGGGGCTGTTGAAGTCTGTAGGCCAATCAACTTTGACTGATCTGGACCAGAGAACATTGCACAGGAGAACATGACTTCATTTTTCTCTCTTCTTTCCTTTTTACCTTGTGTTTAATGCTTCTGAACGCCGATGGGAGGCTATTCTATCCGAAGGGCTCACAAATGCTCCTTCTGAAATCATATTTCTGGGCATACGGGTGATCCTCAAAGCGTAGAGATGGCTTCATACTCTTCCAGCCTCTTGATAGTTTCTATTCAAGTTAAATACCCAGAGTTAAGGACTAGCTTGGTTGTTTACCCCCAGACATTTCCAGTGACTAGAATGCTGGTGTGCTCCTTAGCAGAGTTTCTGAATGATAATGCCTTCTCTGTGCATTAACTACGAGCAGCAGTAATCCTATCAGATGCTGAAAGTTTTTAACAATATGCTAAATGTTGTTACTGTCTTCTTCTTTGTGTCATAGAGCACAAGATAGTGTCAGAATCCTACCGTGGAGGAAAGACCACAGTGCAACAGTGTTTGAGTTGATCCTGGCAGCAGTCTTAAGAGGAAGATGCAATTGTCCCTGATATTCAGAGGTGGGAGGGAAACTTTGCCTGGGCAGTAAAAGGATTTTCCTGAGTCACACAGCACGTACAAAACCCAGAGCTGTGGGCTCCTATCTCCAAGCCCACTATTCCCAGGTGTTTTTGTGGAGCTACTCATGACCCAGCTCCTGAGGAGGACCCGAAGACGTGAGCCTCCTCTTGGCTCTGGTAGAAGGCACTTTCCACACTGATCTTCCTTTGCAGTAAAGTGAGACCTGAGTTGAAATCCTAATTGTAACCCTCCCTAGCCTTCCTGGAGCTCACTTCCCTTCTCAGAACTCCACTCTTTTGTGATGTAAAGTAGTGAAAACTCCTGTTCAGGAGTACCTGAGGCTTAAGGATGTGACCCAGGTAAGTTCAGGGGCAGGGCTTGGCATCCAGTGAATGCTCCGAGCGTGTTCGCCTGCAGTGTAGTGTGGCAGGCTTCCTGCGAGGGCGCTTTCCAGGTGTGATCTCATGTAACCTTCACACTGCCGCCAGGAGGTGGGTACTCTTCAGTTCATAGATGGAAAAACAGAAGCTCTGCGGGTCATAAACCATGGGGTGTGACACTGAGATTCAACTCCTAGCAGCCTGACTCAGTGAGAACATCTTTTGCCTTCCTCTTCTTTATGGCCGCACACTAGGTGCATGCAGAATTCATACATGAGCACTTTTCATGGTGAGCAGGACTCTTGTCAGTGGGTTTCCAGTCATGTCTGTGCTGGCCAGTGCTATTGTATGGGCTTGAGGACAATAGTTTTGACTCTGGAGAGTTCAGTTTTGCAAGAGGGCTGCACCAGTTGCACTGTTGGGTCTGGTTCTTCATGGATGATGGCCCATCCCATGTGTGTGTCTGGGCAGGTGAGGTCTGTCACACTGGGACCCCCACCCCGAGTCCGTCTGTGTATCTACTAAACAGTCAAGGTGACTGCACAAACACTTTCCTGTGAGACAAAGTGAGGAGGTGCCCAGCCAGTCTTGCAGCTGACTGGGCAAAGAAACCCATGGCATCACAGGATGCCGCAGAGCACACCTGGGTGCATTTCTAATCTGCATTCTCAATGTTAACTCTAGTGAACCACTTCAAAACTGCAGATGCCCTTCCTTCCGAGAAACAAGAAGCAAAACAAATGACCTGAGGTACCAGCTGCGAGACCCTTGGATAAGAGGCAAAGGAGGAAAAGGAGAGCCCAAGATGACTAGCATGCTTTCCTCCCTAGGTTGACTTGCAGAATCAAGGGTAAGAGCTAAGGGGGCCTATTAAAGGGCATTGATTTGGATGTGATGAGCAGTTGGAATGTTTTTGTTTTCCAGTCACGAAAGCGCACCTGATCTGTGTGATTGTGTTTGAAATTGCTCAGTGGAACATCACTTGGCCCGACTCTGTGAAGTCCCACAGATCAGTAAGCACAGTTGCCGCAGTACTCTTCACTTCAAGGTTGCTCACGGGGGAAAGCATATCTCACTGCTCAGGGAGAGCTCTTTCCCCCAGAATCCTTGTATTATCTTGTGTTGCCTGGGAAGCATCCCTGTAGGGTTGGGAATATGGATCCAAGGTCAGCTGGTATAGGACTGTGTCCCACAGTTGGGTGGCCCAAGAGCAAGCATGGAGCCCTGTGCCACCTGGAAGTTGTGGAAGAGTTGAAGGTGGAGGCACAGGAGGCAGCAGGATGAGGATCCAGCATTCACTCACATAGTCAGAGTTTACTGAGCACTGACTGGTACATCTGGTGTACCTGGCATTATTACTTGTGTGGGCAGATGAGGGGATATTTGATTGGGAGTCTGAGAACTGTGTTGATGCTGACCTCTCCGTAATTGCCTACCTTGGTCCTTCTCTCCTCTGCCAGTTCAGTAGGGAGATACTTCTTTTCTCACCTTTCTCCTGTCCCAGCACCTGTAAGTTGGCACTTCAGGACATTTAGTTTGCCTATGAAAACCATCACTTAATTTGTTTGTGATTTAACTTTGGGACAGAAAAGGGAGACCAAAGTCTTCTGGACCTTCTAGGTGATTTATCTTTTTTCTTTTTTTTTTTTTTCTTTGCTTTTTTGGAGACAGGGTCTCGCTTTGTAGTTCAGGCTGGCCCTGAGCTCACTATGGTGCCCAGGCAAGCCGCCGCGAACTCAGCAATCCTCCTGTCTGTGCTTCCCGAGTTCTGGGATTACAGACGTGAGCCACCACGCCCAGCATTATATGTGGTAACCGGGGATCGAACTCAGGTCCTTGCGCTTGCGAGGCAGGCGCCGGAACCACTGAGCTAACCCTCCGGCCCTCTTTTTTCTTTTAAAAGTACTAACTCCATGATTTCAGATCAAGAAGCACAGATTGGCAAAGGCAGAGCCCGATGGTGTGGAATATTTCCGAGTGGTGGTTATGTGACAGGTATCACAGACAACAGGGTAGATGTGAGAGTTCAACCATGTGAAACCTTTAGGGCCATGCCTGGTACCAGGCGGCTTTGGAACAAGTGAAGACAAATAGCCCTGGGAAACAAGGCAGGAAACCATAGCAGCCAACCTGATTCATACATTCAACCAACAAACATCAAAAAAAGCCTAAATCTGGGACCAGACTGCCTGTATTTAAATCATGGCTGTTTTATTTATTGTTTTTGCAACACTGACCAAGTAACTGAATTATTCTCTGTGTCAGTTTCCTCATTTATAAAATAGGAATAATCGCTGGGTGTGGTGGCTCACTCCTGTAATCCCAGCACTCGGGAGGCAGAGGCAGGAGGATTGCTGAGTTCGAGGCTTGCCGGGGCTACATAGTGAGCTTAGGGCCAGCCTGAACTACAAAGCGAGACCCTGTCTCACACACACACACACACACACAAAAAAAAAAAAAAAAAAAAGGAATAATCAAGCATCCTGAAAGGAAGTTGGGATCAGGACTAAAAGAGGCTGACAGTCATGTGTGTTACTAGTATCATTTTATTTATGTTTTTGTGTCCTTAGTTTACTGCAGGACATTGGTCTAGTGTTGAGAATATAATCAGTGGGCCTTATATTCCAGTGGGAGAGTCTGGTTATTGAAAAAGCAAAGAGATCAGATATTATACTATAAAATAGTAATAAGTGCTACAAAGATGATGAAGAAGTTGTCAGGAAGGACGTGATTATGAAATAATATGTACAGAAGATGAGGGAACAGACAAGCAGGATCCAGAAAGGTCATTCTGTTAAAAACCATGAAATAAACAAGTGTTTAGAGAGAGGGGAGAAAGGAGGGGGGAGGGGAATGGGAGGGAGAGGGAGAGGAAGGGGGACAGAGAAAAAAAAACACAAGAGAACTCCTTGAGTTTGCAAGAGAGGCACACAGGGTGAACAATCTCAAATAAATGCATTTTAGATAAGATTGATTCTGGGACCAAATAAGCCTCAAGATGATTTTTTTCTCCTGGGAATGCATCATTATGGGTTGCAAGTGAATTCATCTTTCATGTTTTTCAGTACCAAGTGTCCTTGATAGATGGGTTAATCCTCCTTTTGCCTCACTTCTTTCACTTGATCCCACCACGTCTTGTTGAATTGAAATCAAGGGTCATATATTTGGAAAAACCTACTAACTCCCTGCTTGTGGAAGGCTTAACTTTCCATTCAGCTTGGCTGGCTTCTCCCTCCTACGGTGTGGGCCACCGTGCCTCTCTGTGGTCTCTAATACTGTCCGCTTGGAACATGCGACGAGGCAGTTAGATTCACTAAACATGCCAGGCGATCTTCTGCATGTCCCAGTTCCCATGAGTAGACAGGACGTGGGAACTGCACATGATTGCTGAGTCAAAGCAAGGGCTCTTGCTTGGGGTGGTTGAATTTCCTGATGACCCCAGGCAAAATGGTGGCACTTCCTTTCAGTAGGCCTTAGAGTGCTTGTGAACTGGAGTTGTGCCCTGTCTTCATGGGTATCTAACTTGCTGGCTTCTCAAGGGCCCCATGACTGCTTCTGGTATTTTGTAGGCACTCAAAAAACCTCTTAATGTATGAATTATTCAGTCCTAGGTAGGCTTGCTCCTAAAGTCATTTTTTTTGGTTTATAAAGGTAACTTTTCTCCTTTCTAAAATAACTTCCTGCCCTGGTCATTTTGACTTCTGGTTTTGTTTTTGTGAATATATTTGCCATTCTCTAAAGTAGTGTTTCTTTTCTACTTATGTATAATTTATATCCCCTCATCTCTTGGTACTCCACTGTGTCCTCAATGACTAGAACAGCGGTTGGCAAAAAAAAGTGCCTGATAAAAATGGTAGTACAGGAACGAATGAATTCTAATCACTAGGGAGGCTTCCTCTTGCTGGGGTTAGGATGTTGGAGTTTAGAGACAGACTTTCCAGGTTCTAAAATAACTTAGCAACTGCATGACCTTGGATAAAGTAATACCTGTGCCTCAGTGTCCTCACCTGTAAAACTAGGACGTGGCAGATGGCATGGGCAGGATAAAGGAGTTAATATACATAAAACCCTCACAGAAGTGCTTGATTCATGGGGAAGGCCAAAAAGGGATTGCCCGTGTTACCAGAAAGAGAGGGACTGTCCCCCGCCAGGCCTTCAGTAATGGAGCACCTAGCTTTGCTCCTCTGGGGGTCCTTGAGGTCCTGGAAGGCGAGGCCACACCAGTCCTTGAACCCTGGAGGAATAGTGGGTGGAACGGTGGGGGACAGAAGGTTTTCTTTTGAGGTTGGAGCTCTCTGAGGCCTGGTAAGTCTCTGTCCTTACCAGCCCTTCAGTATTTCCATAATGTTATTAAAAACCAATGCATACTGGCCAGATGAGTGACACTTCCCAGAGACAGGCCTTTGCTGTGCTCCTCCGGGCATGGAGCACTTGTTCATTTTGGTGCCACCCATGATGGGCCCAATCATAGGTGCACACATTAGCTTCTGATTATAGCCTTGTTGAGTTTCTCCTGACAGGAAGGAAATGAATTTACCTTGTGTCACCTCTGTAGTTTGCAGGCAGCCCTGGCTTTTGATAATAGCACCTTTTGTGTTGTGTTCTTTTGCTAAGGAGGAAGCCATTCTTCTGCAGGTCACTCTGGCCCTGAGTCCAGAAGTGAACTTGAGCTGATCCTTCATGGTCACTGCTGCCCTAGGAGCTCACAGGGAGCTGGCCAGGATGTGGGACTCACCCTGCAATGGCTGGGTGCCTGATAAATGAGAGTAGTGCTAGCAGTTACCTCTCAGGGCTGGCGCGTGAGCTCAATTAGATGAATGCATGCAAAAACCTTAGTGCAGTGGTTGGCACAGAGTAAGGGCAATTCATGGTTTTGATCACTATTAAAATTAATTTAAAACCATTGCTGTTATTGCTGTTGTTAGGAGATGGAGTTCAAATATGTCTTTGCCTTTTAGCATGTGTGACCCTGGTCCTATCACTTCAGCCCTGTGGGCCATTTGTGAAATAGATGAAAGATCCCCTGGGGCAGCTGGGAGGGTGTCTGTGTGTTAGCCTGTGAAAAGCACTAGGAACAGCTTGTGCCAAGCTCTTCTCATGGTGTCGGGCAAGATGATATAACTTCTGTCTTCCTGGGCCCTCTTAGCAGTTCTTGATAGATGTTGGCAAGCTGCCTCCCCAGCCGAGGGGAGATGGGGAGGAGTGTCACCTCCAGAGGCAAGAGGGAGAAGGGCCAAGGTAGGATGGAGGTCTTGCTCCCCATCTGGAGCTGTGAGCTTCTGAAGGCAACTTGCCTCTGACCATAGCACAGTTCACATTGTGCTAAGGAATGCTGGGTAGGCCAGGCAAGCAGGCAGGAAGGGTGCTAAGGAAGGTCCTGTGAGTCCTTTGTAAGACCTCAGAGGTAGCTGATTGTTGGCTAGAGTGGCAGATGGCTGTGATTCCAGCACTGTAGGAGGCTGAGGCAGGACTTCGAGTTCAAACCCAGCCTAGCTAATTTAGGAACTTAGAGGATCTAAAATAAAATAATCTTGAGAATGTAGATTAGTGTAAAGGCTCTGGGTTCCATCCCCAGTCCAAAAAAAAAAAAAAAAAGTGCTGATAAATCCTGTGAAGAGGGACCATGATTTTCCTGAGGGTCCCCATCCCTCTCCACTCCTCAGCAGGAAGCCTGGTTGCTCATTTCTCTTGCTGTCGCCACAACTGTGAGGTCAGGAAAGGCTTCCTTGACCTGGGAGGCTGTGGGATTTCATGATACCTCTTTTGAAAAAGAAATAGATCAGCCTACCTTCCATTGTTTGTTTGGAGTTATGTGCATTTTGACTGTTACACCATACACATTTCCTCTCCTCAGCTGATTTCCCCAGTGTCGATGTTGGCTGGCTTGGGAGAAGCCCATGGAGGGGCCAGGAAAATTCCTGAAAGGTCTTCAAGTTTGATCTGATTTCAGACTCACAGGCTGAGTAGAGCACAACCCCTGGTCCTTTCCTGTCCTTCTGGAAGTTCAGGGAGGCCTAGTTGGTAGATTTCGCTGTCAAGGAGCCTCCTTGAGGTTGGGATCTGAAGGTTGAGGGTCCCTTCTTGGTCCTCCGAGCCCACTGCCTTGGCCAAGCCTGACAGCTACAACAGGAACCTTGGATTCCAAACAGCCTTGGGCTGCTGTGTTCCCAGCAGGGAACATGTGTTGTAGAGACTTGAGTGAATTGCTGTGACTCTCCACAGTGAAAATAGGATCAATTAGGGAAGAAGAGCCAGAGATGGAGATGCATAGTGGGGAGAGAGAGCTAGAAGGAGGTGGGAACAGAGAACTCTTAGAAAAAGAGATAGCAAACAAGCCAGGTGAACTCATAGAAGGAAACAAACTTGCAAAGTGAAAGCAGAACCATCATCACATTAGCTAATAAGCACTGAGAATGAAGTGTGTGCCAGGTACTTACACGGGCACTTGACATTTCTTTTGTCTTTATGATACTCCTAGGGAATAAGTGTGAATGTCAGCTTCATTCTGTGGACATCCAGAAATGTGAAGGGGAGCCAGGCTGGAATCCAAGTCCACTGGGTTGTGAGCAGGCACCCTGCAGAGAGACTGTGACCTGGGACCTAACGTGGTAAACACAGGTCACGTGCACTCTGGCATTGAGAGGCACAGATGTTTTCCTTTGTCATCAAGGTGTGTGTAAAGTGATCCCAGAAGAGGCAGAAGGGTGAGTGTTATGGCTCTCACTTCTGTGATGTTAGGATGCTTCAGCCTGCAAGTAACAGAGAGAAAACCATTTCCCCCATAAGAAGTCTGTGGATACTTGCTGATGCAAGAGTAGCTGCTGCATTCATCAAGCTGGACATCTCTATTCTAGATTCTCTCAGGTTGTGGTTACAGGACAGAAGGGCAGCCTCAGACCTTGGGTCTATTTCAGAGGAGTAAGAAAAGGGTAAGTGCTTGGCCATCACTGCAGTGAACTCTCCCCTCATCTTTATCAGACTGTGTGGCCATCTTTGTCCATAGCTGCAAGGGAGGCAGGAAGGTGGCTTACTTGGGTTTTTGGCCTCTGGAATGGGCAGGCTAGGACTTGCCAGGATGAGCCAAACTATAATTTCTTCTCTCAGCAAACCAACCTAGGCCCAGATTAATGAGAGCCTCACCTGGGGAAGAGAACATTTCACTCACCTGGAAGGAGCAGGCGCACTGTTGACTTCAGGAGTCATTCTGAGTCAGACAGGGAGATGGAGGGTGCTCTCAGCTCTGTCCTACTTTGGTGTTGCTAGAAGTGGGATGAACACAGTCCTGTCTGTCCTGTCTGGAAACTAAGATTGGTGTCTCTCAGCTCTTGGGTGCCTGCTCTCTTGGCAGCTTCCTGCACAGCTTCCCTCCCAGGGGAGGAAGCAGATTCCATCAGCAAAGGAGCAGAGAGGCCTGGAAACCTCTCTTCCAGGGAGAGATTGTGGGAGACAAAGGGATGATAATTTGACAGAATTGTCTAAAATATCATCTTCTTGACTAGGAAGAGACAGTAAGAAGCAGTGTAAGAGATGGATGACAAGAGGCTCAGCGGGGGTGGGCATGAGTGCACCTGCCTATGTTTTGATGGGAGGTGCCTTTGCCCAGTGATTCTCAACTGGTTTTTTATTATTACCCATGCAGGGGCTTTGAGAACATAATGTTTTTTTTGCCTAATCACCCTCCCATAAGATTTTACTGCCACAGGTAGAATTTGCATTTATACTTTACCTACTGGATGTGTATTTGTGCTTCTACATTAAGACAGTCAGAGGTTTTCTCACTTAGACGTATTTTTCCCATTTAGAGAGGGAGAGATAGTGTTCTCATTGACTCTACAGGCATTAGAGACATCTCTAATGTGCCATCATATCTTCGCTAGGAAGGGAAAAGTCTGGCCCGACTCTTTGAGATCAGCCTTCTTGTGCAGAAGGAGAGCCGAGAAGAATCCCATGTTTCTAGAGCACCTGTTATGTTCTAGGCACTACGACAGGTACTTCCTGGAGGGTTTGGGATGGGAACAGGGCCCTAGATAACATGAGGATGGTACAGACATGAGAATGGAGGCGGTAGGAGCAGGGGATACCACAGGAGGAATGTCTTGGGACCTATAAGGGACCAGACCTATAAGGGACCCTGGCTGGACTTGAGGACACTCATTGCACAGCAGGGCGAGGCTAAAGGAGAGCCAGCTTAGGGATAGAAGAAACCTTGAGTTGCCTTGTTTATGCTGTGGGCTATGAATAATGCATTATTCAGCTTAGGATCCAGCCTGAGTAACATAGTTCCACTCCCCCAAGGTGCAGGGGCAACTCACTAGGTTAGGACAAGAGATGGAGACAGAAAAGGCAGGAATCTGGGTTCCTAACTCAGGGCTTCTAGAAATGGAATGAGCTTTCCAGAGTATCCCCATGGAGGAAATCTTAGAAAGAAAGCAGAGTCTGTGACCAAAAAGTGATGAGATCTCATTTCCTTGTCATGCCTAATATCCCTCCACCTTGTTCCCCCACTTCCCTAACAGACACTCCTCCGTAGCTCTTCGGTGTGACTGTATCAGTAAGGAGGCTCTGGAGAAAGCGGCTCTGTGCCAACCCTCCTCTCTGTAGGTTTCTGCCACAAAGGTGTTTGTTTCCCTCCCTCATGGTTCTTGCTTGGCCCCAGTCATGCTGAAGCCCAGGCTTCTGGAATCTATATCTCCCCAGTCGTCATTTTAACTTGTGCTTCCACTGATGTAATACTGGGGGTGAACATGGAGAATCGTGCACAGCTCCTCAGGTTTGTGCCAGGGTGCGACATGTGCTGCTTCTGATGACATTCCATTGGCCAGCAGAGATCGTATATCATCACCTAAGTTCAAAGGCAACAGGGACATTTAATCCTGCTCTATAGCCAGGACATGAATAGCAGGAAGTATCTATCGGCAATACTAAAATGACCACAATGATGATCAAAATGCAGAATATATCTTGACTTCTCAAGATCAGATGTAATAGTTTCCCACCCTCTATTTCTTTTCTTTCTGAAGCACTCTGATCATCTCTCCATGTGTGGTCCCCACTGTGATGTTTGGTAAATATTTATTTGTCTGCCCAGTGGAAAAAGTCAGAACTCACAAAGGCAAGGAGCATGAATGAGAGAAGCACAAACATTTACTGAGGGTCTGCTCTCTTGATAGGCACAGGGCCTGAGGGTCTGCTCTCTTGATAGGCACAGGGCTTGAGGCACAGAGCATAATCCTAGTCCCTTGTGGTGGGAGATCTCATAAAGGCAACCAGTGACTCGCCTTTTGATCCTAGAACCTCCTGAGAACACTTCCACCATGGCGTTGCCTAGTACTATTGCTTTCTCATTGATTCTCTAAATTAGAGGAGAGTGGGAGAAGTTTCTAGAAGGAGATGAACCATGAATCAGTGACCTAGCACAAGCCTCACGTGCAGCCCATGCACGATGCTTTCTTGATGTCAGGGAGTTTTGCTTTTGGCAATGGTTCATTCATCCTCTGCCCCACCTATTCCTTTAAGTTAGGCAGGTACTGTTAGCCCCATTTGACAGACAGGAAGACAGAGTCTCTGAACTGGTTCAATACTCCAGTCTGCCTTGTGCCTTGAGGATAACACTTATCTCCTCTCTGGCTGTGCCTGCTGAGCTGGACCTCCCAAATTCAGCCTTTCTGTCACTCAGTCCCCAACACTATCAATCAAGTGTTCTCAGATTGGTGAAGCATAAAAACGACAGCCATTTGAAATTGAGTTGAATTCGGTATTATTAAAATAGCATTCTAAATTTTAATCTTGTGCATTGACTTTTTAATAGCTTCTACTTTTGCTAAAAATTATGAGCCATGTTCACAGACGTTCAATTTAAATACTGTCAGGCAAGACTGATTTCTTTTCCAGCATTGCCAGATTTTCTTTCTTTTTTCTTTGCTTCCTTCTTCTTTTCCTTTTCAAAACGGTTTTCAGGATCTGAGTCCATTTTTCACCACCTGGAGATTTTATAGCCTGTGCAATCGAAGAAGGAGAACATATGTTTGTTTACAGCCCTTTTATTCTTTGTCCTCTACACCAGCCCTCTTTTGAGACCCTCCATTGACGAGAGGCAGAGAATCCTCTGTGGAAGCTGGATGACTCTGCCATTGTCATCCCGCCAGACAGGGTCAACCTGCTTCCATGTACTTTGTACTTAGTCTCTAGTACTTGGCAAAAGTCGCCCTGGAGATACTTAGGAAGGAGACACCTTCCTCACTGCTGTTCTTGTTACTGTTTTTTCCCCCAACTTTCTCCATCACCCTTGCAGTCTGCTTAGTTTCATCCTCTCATTCCTATCCCAGTTTTCTGACCTCGAACTAAGATTTGGAAAGTGGAGATGAAGGGCAGGGTGGAGGACAAGAAGGAACAATGTGTAATAAGGAGACTGTAGCACAGGCCTTAGAGTCAGATCTGATCCGGCCTGGATTTGTTATCTGGCCAATTGTAACAGGAAATTTGCCACCTTGTTTGATTCTTGGTTTTTCTCATCTGTAGAATGGGCTTGATGATTCCATCTCACAGGTCTGGATTTGATGAGAATGTGTGTGGGGAGCACCGTGGCTAGCAGGACCTACCGCTCATCAGCCGTCCTTTTCTCCTCTCACCCTGTGGATCCCTACACCTCAACCCAGCGCTTCTCAGTCCTAGATACAAAGTAGAGTCCTTGAAAATATGCCTGAATCCCCAAGTCAATTAGATCAGAATCTGGGCGCGTGTGGTCGTGGCGTCTTTACTTTCTAGACTCTCTCCAAGTGGAGGGCTTAAGCATAACTCTGAGTCCCCAGGGTTGCCCAAAGCCTGAATATGCTTTTCTTCAGAGATCAGAGGAATCTTACTTTAGTGCTTGTGGGCAAAGACCCAGAGCTCTCCTTAGCACCGGATGGGATTTTACCTTTGCTGCCTGCCAGAGAGAATCCGGGCATGAGATGGGGCAGAACCGAGACTCCCGGAGGGCCCGCGAGGCAATCGCTTCGGTTGCTTCTTGGGACACTTGCGCATTCCTGCTGCCACCCAGGGGTGGGGATGAGGGGAAGGAGAAGCGGGGGGAAGGGAGGAGGAAGAAGAGAGGAAGGAGGCGGGGCTGCTTTTATGGGGCCTTCTGCCCCCTGAGATGCGCCCTTTTTGTTCTCTGAACCCCCCTTGGCCTCAGAAATGACCTCCCCATGCCCCCGTCCACATTTTCTTAAACTCTTTACACTGGCTGGTTTGCACTGTGATATGTGGTGCCTTTTATGCCTGTTGCGAAAGCAAGTACTGAAAACAAGAGAAATATCTCATTAAAAAAGGTTTTTAAAAGATTGAGTACATGTCAAAATGATAATATTTCAGATCTACTGCGGAATATAAAATATTATTAAAATTAAGCTACTGGTTTCTTTTGTACTTTTACCGCACTGCTAGCAGTTTATATAGCTGTCACCATTGCTCTTCTGTGCGCATCAACTCAATCTGTCATTCAACATCCTTTCTGTGTCACATGTCACAGTGGTTCCAGTGGGTGAGGGTGAGGACGGGACCCCAGCACCCTACTCCTTTTCCGTTCCCCCAAACACCCATCGTCAGAGTGTGTTGAACTCCACCGGCAGCTGGCAGGCGTGTTCTGTGCCCGTGGAGGGGATGGTGAAGGGGGCGACGGTTGTGGCGATGACGGTGATGATGATGTAATAGAGTTCAAATGAGATGTTAGGGATTTTCTCATTAAAATTGTTTTAAAAAGGTGCAAGCTACAAAAGGTTACAGTACATCTCGATGCGTGTATAAAGGCCCTGTATATGTGGCACAAAATAATGTCAGTAGTTTCTATTTAAAGATGGACCAACTTCTGGAGTCTTCCAATGAAAGCTTCCTGAAAATGTTCAGTGACCTTTTGCTCGGAGACAGAGCTAAGTGAAGAGGGCAAAGCAGTGAATGAATGAGACAAAAATATGCATCTTGGGGCTTGAACAGTACAAGAAAATTAACATTTCCCCAAGTAATATGTTTGCTGGTCGGATGGAAGAATAACTGTCTTAGAGAAAAATCAAACCTTTTGGGGTCTCCATGATTGCTCCAATGTTTTACCTGCTTGTTACTCTCCTTTGTTTATTCATTCAACAAACACACACATGGACATCTACCATGTGCTTCAGCCACTGGTGAGACGGGTGTGGGCTCTGTTGGCCCGGAGTTCACTATTTAGCTACAGAAGCACAGAAGTGCCTCCCACTCACGTCTTCTCTGAAGGGGTCCTCAGTGAGCGACACTTCCCAGCCCAGTCACTGTGGAGCAGCCTAAGGCAGCGCAAGTGCGTCTCATCTGAGCTCTTCTGTGGTGCAGAGTTCTGGCAGCCGTTGCCTGGGAGATCCCTCCACGGAGTCCGGGCTGCTGGCGAAGGCTGTGAAGCTCTGGTTATCGTTTGGAGCCCAGACTGAGTTGAGGCCCAGCCATGCCCTGATCTCGTTGCCATGTGGTGGTGTGAATTTAGGCACCAAAGTTATTTTTGAGCTACAGGCACGTGTAGTGATGCGGTCTGGGAGAACTGCGGTTCCCCATCCTCTGAGCTGTGTCTCCCCCTTGTCCTTCAGCGGGGCCCCCATGTGAAGCTGTGAGAGGTACCAGGCACGGGCCGCTCTTTGCCATCCAGGCCTTGCTGTGCCCGGAACTGGCTGGCACAATCGAAACCCTCCGTGAGCAGATGAGGCCGTCCCTGAACTCCAGGCAGGAAGCAGATTTAAGCCATATTTTTAAGCGGAGCTGAGTTTTGAACAAACAGTCCCCTCTTCTGGCCAAGACAGTTTGTTCTTTGTTTCCTTCACTTTTGAAAGTAGAAGAGTTGTTTTACACTACACGAACACAAAAGCTCCTTGCTAAATGTGTCCGGCATCCCTCGCCCTGCCTGAAGCTGACCTTGGGTGCTGGGGTCAGGCCCTGCGTCCTGTCTGGTGCTCTGGGCCAAGACAGCTCGCCTGGAAGTGGCGACTATCCAAGCAAAGGCTACTATCGGATGGGTGGCTGGTAGTTGCTGTGTGTGTGGCTGATAATGACTGCGTGGAGGTCCTGAGCTCTGGCACAAATGAGGTTTTCCTAAATACTTCCTTGATTCACAGCCACCTCCTCTTGTTTCTTCCTCTCCTTCCATGGCCAACTCCTGTGCACCCTTCAGCCTCCGCATAGGGAAAAGGGCTCCCCGCTGGGTACCAAGCCTGTCACCCTGTTTCCTCATTGCCCCTGTCCTCAGTGTCCCACCTCAAGCTTTGTCATCTTTGACAGCAGGAATTGTGCCTTGTTCCTTACTGTATCTCCAGGGACCTGAGAAGTATATCTGGTGTCACTGGTGTCTGTAGACTTGAGTGGACCCCTTCTCTGTGCATGGCACCATTGAATTAATCATACACGTCTCTTGATGATCGATTAAGTGAAAGGAAGCAGCAGTTTGGATGAGCCAGGCGAGCAGATAACTCCGAAATGTCTGCAGCGTTCTCTGGAAGCCACTCGAGAGAGGGGACAGGTTAACTGTCTTGTTGATCATTACCATACTGTTAAATAAAAATGAGCTCTTGAGGGATATTTGAATATTAATAATTATAAAATGCCTTTTTGTGCTGCTGGTCTCAGCATCACTTCCTCCTGAGTGGTTCTACCCAGTCAAGACAGGAACTGGTTTTGGAAATGGATGTGTCCTTTATAGACATGGATGTGTCTCATTGACCCACTATTGCCACAGTGCCCTATATCAGAACGCGCTATTGTGTAAATTAAACATAAGGATGAGCAAGTTATTCCTCATTATTAGCTGCTGTATTCTTCATGCTCATACCTGCTGCCAATGTACATTAGATGCTTGGGACACTGCCAAGAGGGCAGAGTCGGGCCAGTGTGGCGCTGGCAGATTTGCTGGGAGGGAGGACACCAGGGCGCTGGAGTGTGGCTGAAGGCAGGGTGTGTAGCTGGTGCCTTCAGCCTCCATTCCATGGGGATTCAATGAAGTTGTCCCTACTACTTCCCCCATTGCACCTTACTGTCTGAAAAGCCAGTCTGGGCCATCTGGAGTTTACCATACACCAGATGTGCAACTTTTAGCAAGTGATACCAGTCTCTGGGCCTCAATGCCTAATCTTTTTTGTACAGTGGCGAAACAACTCCCTGCCTACTGAGGATGACAGAAGAGTGAGGAAGTTGGCCTGCAACGGCAGTGATTAGGAGAGTCCTGTGCATTCAGGATAAGTGGGGTCATCAGCGTTGTTTGTCTTCTGTGCTGACATCGGCACTTTCTGGGCTGAGGCTGAGAACACCGAGCTAATGCTGAACATTCTTCAAAGCAGCATCCAGCGGTCCTCTTGGCTTTGGTGATCTGCACAGCTTGTGCGAGCTCTGCGCCTATGAGGTTCCCCTGAGGCTGCCACAAAGAGTGGGAAGCAGGTGGGGGTTTGGGTGTCACGCTGTTGGGTTATAGACAGAGGGCATGTGGGCTTGTCACAGCTTTGTGGCCTTTGTGTCTTTGACTGTCTCAAATCTTAAGTAATCTCTGAAAGCTTTTTCTGTTGAACTGAGTGGGTAGGTATCTTCCCTCATCCCTTATACAATCTGTGCACAGTATACTAAAGAGGGACGGGGGAGTGGAGGGACTAGATGTTGGGAGCAGAGGCATAGGAGGGCATCCATGCAGACCAAGATGAGGGCTGGAGGGGAATGAGATTTTCTTTTTATTAACGAAGTCTGATTTGGAATGATAGCAATAACAACAACAATGACAATAATAATACTAACAAAAACAACTACAGTTCTCTACTGGTTTCAGCACCCCTGCAGATAGCAAAATGTATAGCTGCTCAAGTCCCTTATATAAAATATCATATTCACACATAACCTATCCAGTACTCTCACCCATGTAAATCAGCTCTAAGCAATCCATTATCCCTAATACAGTGTAATTGCAATGTAAATAATTGTTATATGTATTGTTTAGGTATTAATGAGGAAAATATCTCTGTGTATTTAGTGCTAACAATGCTTTTGAGTGTTTTTGATCTATCTTCATTGAATCTGCAAATGTGGGTCACTTGGATTTGGAGTGTGGATTATACAGTATTAATGGAAACACATTTCTTCACTGGGTTCTAA